>JASAMX010009176.1:0-12992 GCA_030248175.1 Microlaimidae sp. YZB2_3 | reverse complement strand
GTACATCTACTTCGTTCAGTTACGTATTGCTCCCCTAGAAAAAATTCAGGGGCCCCCCCCCTCCCCCCAAAGCTCAAGCAGGTACAGCCTAACCCCCCCCCTAGCGAGGCTGACTCCCCTCCCCCCCTTCCGACCGATTTGGAAGTATATTTTTTTATTTACTGTCAAAAACACAGGGTTTTTAGTTAAAAACAGTGTTTAAATACACTTTTTTAGGCCTAAATAGGCTGTTTTAACACATAAAATTCAATATTAGACCTAAAAACACTTAAATTATTGAGTTAAAAAAAGTTTGCTAAAAATTGGACCCCCCTGCCCCCCCCTAAATTTTAAATCTCGCCCCCGGGGTCGACCCCCCTGGGAAAGCCAGGGGGGTCCGGACCCCCCTGGGCCCCCCCCGAAAAAATTTTGGCCGGCCACCCGGGGGTGGACCCCCCCTAGCGGACCCGACCAAAAACACCTATGTTACCTATGCTTAAAAACATGTAACTACTATACATGGTAACTTACCATGTTGTTTCTGAGATGAGAACCCCTTTCCTACCATAGACCAAAGTATACTACTATACAAACCGTTACTAGCCAACTTCATGTCAGTTGTAAAAGTGAGTTGTTGACGTCTTGTAATTAAAAGTGCACACTTACATTTGGTGGATGTGGGAACTCAACTATTCCTTCCTGTTGCGGAACTGAAACCATTGCTGCGAAGATTCGCCCGTGTGCCGCCTCTAGTGATGAAATGTCGTTTATATGGTAAAAAAAGCATTTGTAAATATTTATTGTATTAGGAAAAATATTCTAAAAGCAAATGTTTGAAATATTTCAGTAGGCACTTTATTTTTAAAAATCGGTCGTTTTGCGCTAATAATTGCTGTTTGCATCCTGGTCCGAATTGGGCTCTTGCCCCATGCTTGCTCAGTTAAGATAAATTTCAGCCGAGTTTTTTTTTTAATAGTCCGTAGCCTTTAAGTAAGATTTTCTAAAATGCAGACCTGTGCACGGTCTGGAAATGCCCCTCCCCCGTTTTATTGGAGGATTTGACCCTCCCCCCGTTTTATTGCCCCCCCGCCAAAAAATGAAAAAGTACCCTAAAATTATGACGCCATTTTTGACCTATGATAACGCCATCATCGGAATTTTTTTGCATTTAATGTATTTTAAGCCATTTCAGACTTATTTTTACCTTATTTTCGCTTTTTTGCTCTTTTTTCTCTTTTCACTTCTTTTTTTCTCTTTTTTCTCCTTTTTTCTTTTCCCTCTGCTTGCCCCCCCCCGTTTCAAAAAGTTGCCCCCCCCGTTTTGGAATTGCCCTCCATAATTTTTATAAGTAATAAGTACTACACAGAAAGCAAAACAAACAATCATATTGGTTGATTTATGTACCTGCCCCTCCTAAATTTTCCAGCCGCCTATAGCATCGGCTCGGATTTTTTTTCATATAGGTAGGTAGGTACCCTAGGAAACATGGAGCCGAGATGCTGCTCATGTGCTTTGGTTTACAATGTGGGTTTAGCCAAGAGGTCTGAATGGTCTCTAAATTCCTTTTTTGTAAAATCCAGGCTTTGCCAATGTGTGCTTATGTAATTTTTAACTAAGAAAACATGTTTTTACCGCTAAAAAAATTAGATAAAAGGTTATTAGGCCAAAAACAGTGTAATATACAGCTTTATCTAAGTTTATCCCTGATTTTTTAACGTTTTCAAAAATTAAGGGGGGCTCCCTCCGCCCCCCCCCCCCTCAAAATGAAACTCTGGGTACGTCCCTGCAGGACTCCAATGATTGAATGTCTGTTTTCTTTAGGTGTTAATATCAATGACTTATTTCAAGACAAGATTGAAGAATGGGAAGTTCTTATGGCTGAAATCGAATATTTTGCCCGAATTAAACTTGTCACCACAACAGAACCTTTTCTGGTATGTGTTACGCTAGTTTTGATTTAAATGTTAAAATTTTAAGAATATTGCTGGTTCTACCCAAATAGTTTTTGGCATATATGGGCACGGGGAAAGGGTTGGGAGGGGTTAAACACCCTCTAAATTCTGAGATGGGGGCTTAACCCCCCCTTACTCAGAAGTGGAGGGAAGAAAAGGTTAACCCCCTAATTTTGAAAAAAATGTCTTTAAAATGACTTCTAACTGCCTTCAAACTTAAGCTTCAAGGTCAAAATGAATGTTTTAAGCAATAAAAAGGGTTTTTTAACCTAAAATTAACGGTTTTTACCTATTTTTCCTTTAAAATAAAAAAACTATATGGGAAAATGTGTTACTCAGATTTTAAACCCCCCACCCCTTAACTCCTGGTTCAACCCCCCCCCCACTTCGGACAACTTGCCCATGTATGATTTTTGGACTCTATATATATCGCTGGGAATCTAAAAATTTCAATTGTAAGCTTTAAATAGTTTAATCATTTAAAATTTAGCTTTGTTTTTTTTTTTACTTATCTGATATGACTAAAAATGTGTATTTTTGGCAGGAAGGCGTTTTATTTAATAAAATGTAAAACCCCATTACCAACAATTGATTATTCTTTTTATGTTTTCGATTTTTAGTCAAAATTTAAATAGTTTTGTTAAGTAATAAAATGGTTGGATCTTTTGATAGTTTTGTTAAATTAATAAGGTTTTAGATATATAATAAAAGTTTCATTACTACATTAATTTTGGGGAATAAACTAAAATGTATAAAAATTAGGTTATAAAAACAAAAATACCTAAATAAGTGTATGTACCTGCCATTGTCAGCATAGGTGGACAGCATACATGGGCACGGGGGGGTTGGGGGGGTTAACCCCCCCCCACTTTTCTGAGAAGGGGGGTTTAACCCCCCCCCCCACTCAGAAGTGGGGGGGAGGAGAAAAAGTTAAACCCCCCCCCAATTTTGGAAAAATGAAGAAAAAAATGTCTTTAAAATGACTTCTAACTGCCCCCAAAGTTAAGTTTTGAGGTCAAAAGGAATGTTTTAAGCAATAAAAAGCTCAAAAATGCTATAAAAAGGGCTTTTTGACCTAAAATTAGCGTTTTTTACCTATTTTTCCTTCAAAATCAAAAAAGAATATGGGTAAAATGCACTCCAGAAAAAAAGATATGGTTATTTTGCGTTTCTCGGATTTTAACCCCCCCCCCTAATTTGGGGTTTAACCCCCCACTCCGGACCAACTTGCCCATGTATGGTCGACAGCCTCTCAGAATTTGGTGGAGTATTAGGGCCCAACTGGACTGGAAATTTTTGGTCCAGCCGGACCAGACCAAACTGAACAAAAAGTCCAGGCGGACCGGACTGGATATTACGTTTTGAAGCAATGTCATTTGCCAAACGTTTATAACACGTTTTTTTTTTCAAACAATTCAGAAGCAACAGAACTTATGTTCAAACAATTCAGAAGCAATAGAACTTATTTTCAAACAATAATTCATAAGCAACTAAAACTAAAAAACTTAATAAATAAAATAAAATTGTGTTGCGATCACTGGGGATTGATAACTAGCAAATAAAAACAACAAAGGAATCAAAACTCTTATAATTAAAACAAATAAAAAATCAGAATCAGAACAAACAGAAACAAAAAAATCAGAATTGAACCTCGAATTTTTATGAATCTAATTTTTTTGAAAAAATAAATCATCTAAAAAACTGGCTTCTCTTTATTTGCTTTTGTCTTTAAACATATTTCACCAGACATTCTGTTACACTTATATAGAATTTATCTCTGGTTTTATTCATATAAATATTCCAGAACCATACACTTGGACTTCATTTATGTTGTTTCATCTTGCAATTAAAACCAGTGCAGAGTTTTTCAAATAATTTTGAAGCGCATCATTTTGTTAATTACTTCTCTGAGTTTTCACTTTTGACAAGCCAACCGCACAGCAAATTAAAAAAATTGTAGCAAACAATTACAACAAACATTCAACCTGTAACTTTTCTGAATCTAAGCTGCCTGAAAAAATAAAGCATCTACAAAACTGGTTTGTCTTTATTTGTTATTGTTTTTAAACATAGTTCACAAGACATCTATTAGACATACAATTTATCTTAGGTTTTATTCATATAAAATTTCTAAAACGATACACTTGATTCATGTTGTTTCATCTTCTAATATAAACTAGTGCAAAGTTTTTCATTTTAAAGCGTATTTTGTTTATTACGTTCCAGATTTTCCACTTTTGACAAGACAACCATACAACAAAAACAATTATAAATAAAACTTTTTATAAATTGAGTTTTTAAACAATTGAAGAACATAAAATATTTGTAGCAAACAACTAATAGGAAAAAAATTTAAAACCTTTTTTTAAATTGACAAAATAAATTAAACAAAAACTTAGTTAGTATTATACTGTCAATAATAGGTTAAATAAATTCTTAAAACAATAATAAACATGGTAAAGATTCCAATATAATTGTGCAATGATTTTTAAAAAAATAAATATAAAAATAGTAACAATTATCACTTAAAAAATAAAAAAAAAATATTTTTATATATAAATATAAAAAAGTCCGGCCGGATATTTGAAACGTCCAACCAGACCGGAATGGAAATTGGCCGGATATCTGCATAGATGAACACGGTCAAAAAGCTAGGGGGGGTGTTTACCCGGGGTAAATGAAATTTCAAAATCTAGGGGGGGGACCTCGGGGGGGTCGAGTCGAACCCCCCCCCTAGCTTTCTAGGGGGGGTCGACCCGGGGTGGAAGATTTTGAAACCTAGAGGGGGGTCAGGTGGGGTCCGGTGTCCAAAGCAAAAGTTTTAAACCATAATAACTTTAATAATTGTTCTTTTTATAGGATAATACTACATTTTATTGAATAAAAAGCGATATTTAGGTATAAAAAGGGTGTAAAAACATGAATTTGTGTTAAAAATTCACGTTTTTGGAAGGAAATTTAGTATAAAAAAGTACTTAAAATTTTCTCGAGAGGGGAGGGGAGTCAGATTTCAAAATCTAGAGGGGGGTCAGGGGTAAAAAATTCGAAAATTTGGGGGGAGGGGGGCCCCTGGATTTTTTTTAGGGGGGCCCCAAAAATTTTAAAGCTAGGGGGGTGGACCCCACCCTACCCCCCCTTGTTCATCTATGGATATCTGGACCAAATATCCAGTCGGGCCCTAACCCTAAAACTCCGTTTTTAGTGTTTACTGGGACACCTCTCCCCCCTCAAATTTTAGAGGGGAATTGGTTTTCGAAAATTTTAGGGAAGTGTCGGCAGTTTTGAGTTTTTTTGGGGGGAGTATTAACATACATGGGCATTGGGGATCCTTAATTCTGGGAAGGGGGTTTACTGTCCCCCCCCACTCAGATGTGGAGGGGGGTGGAAGAAAAAGGTTAACCGCTCTCCCCCCAATTTTGGAAAAATGAGAAAAAAATGTCTTCAAAATGACTTCTAACTGCCTCCATACTTAAGTTTCAAAGTCAAAATAAGTGTTTTAAGTAGTAAAAAGATCAAAAACACTATAAAAAGGTCTTTTTGACCTAAAACTTTTTACCAATCCTTCCTTCAAAATCGAAAAACGATACCTACGGGCTCCAGAAAAAAACGATATGGGTAAAATGCGTTCCACAGATTTTAAACCCCCCCCCCCGTCCCACTCCGGCCAACCAACTTGCCCTTGTATAGGTATGTATAACCCCAAACCCTCCTCCCGGACATCCCCTCCCCTCCTACCTATGTCCGGGAGGGGTCCCGGACATAGGTGGGCAGCCTCCCAGATTTTGGGGGGTTATATTTATAACCGACCCCCAAAATTTGGGGGGGGTGTCCCAAAATTTTTTTTGGATATACTTTAAATACTCCATTTTTAGCGTTTTTAGTACTGGGACCCTCAAATTTTAGGATGTGTCCAAAGTATTTCCAAAATTAAAGGGAGGGGAATGTCGGCTGTAATCGGAATTTTGAGGGGTATAACCCTCCAACCCCGCCCACCTATGCTCCCGACTAAGGGAACACTCTTCAGACCACCCGGTGGCACCACAGTTGCGGTGATTGTGATACGTACGTTACCCGGCATTCTTCAAGAACAACCCATTCAAGTGGTTACCGGACAGATGGACTACTTTAAACAAGGACGAACTACTAGTTTAAAACCGTTATATTTGTGAACAACCTATTAAATTAAAATATTTTTTTAGAAAAACTGGTAAATCTAAAAAAATTATCATGATAAAACTCATGAACAACCTAAATCGTGGACAATATACCTAAATCAAACAAAACATTAAATTTAACTTGATTTTAAGGTTTTGCTTAGGGAAACTGAGGTCTAAAGTCTACGATAAAAGTTATTTGTGAGTTTTATGACAATAATTTACTTCAAAAATAACGGTTTTATTCCCCCTTATGGTCGCCCGGGAATCTGGCAACAGATTACCCCAGCAAAGCCCGAGGATAACGCTGAGGTCTTCGTCCTGAGGGGGATAAACGTCACCCCGCTCGGTCGCTTTTAATTAAGCCGGGATACTCGGGCCCGTACAGCTTGCTGTAGCTTGGTGGAGAGGACGGCGAAGGGCGATCACGAGAGGTTCTAGTAATGTAATATACATTTTCAAAAAAATTTTTTTGTATCAATTTTCCTTAAAACAACAAAATTCCTCCCCTGTCCCTCCCACTCTACTTGTACTGTGCTTTGCTTGCTTATATCTACTTGTTTTTAGCTGCTTTGTTTGTTTTTTTTGTGTTTAGGTACACTCAAGCTAACGATATGATGTCACTCACTCGCAAGCACCTATCTAGCAGTATCAGTAATACCTACAGATGCATGACCAGCATGGATTTGGTTTACCTGCAGCCTTTAGTCATTTCTCCATATGCAACAGAATTATACGATACCACAACTGCAATAATTTGTCAAACTAACACAAAACCTAATACACCTTAACTACATTTTTTACAATGTCATATCTCCATCCTCCCATATTTGCATTACCATTAGCTCATAAAACTAATCCTAATTTTATAAACCCTAAATCAAATAAAAGCCTAACCATCATAGCCATAATCAAACAAAATAATGCATAAATACTTACACCCACTAGCATGTATATCTTTAGCTTAGTTTTCTACCACCCTCTTTTTTTAAAAAAAAAAATTGCTTTTATAAGTATACTACATTACAAAAACCTCTCACAAATCCCGCGATGTGGTTGGGGCTTTTAGCCAAAAAATTATAGTTATCAAATGTTCTTCTGGTCAGTTATGCATCATAGTTCAAATAAACTCAATCTCATCACATTAACCAGAGAACGGTGTTGATTTTCTAGGTTTTTTGGACGGTAAGAAAGGGCTTAAATTCTGTAGCCGGCCCGCATTAACAAAACAAAACAAAAACGGTTTTATTAAACAATTTATCTTTCCGGTGACCACTTGAATGGGTTTTTCTTGAAAAATGCCCCTTCCCTCCCTTTTTTCACCGCAAAACCGCCCCTTTTTGAAATGAAATCTTGGCTACCTCTTGGTTTAACCTATATGCAGCAAATAAAAAGAAATCACTAAGTTATAATTTAGGGCAGTTTGTTTTGCAGTTGTGTATTTTGTATTTTAGGTTCATGTTTATCATCCAACGGAATTGGATAGGGACTTAGGACTTCCCTACATGCCGAAACCGAAACAGAACAGGCCCCTACCGCCATCTTCGGATGAAGACGAGTATCTAAGCGGTTCAGATGTTGAAGTGAGACCTTAATTGGCGTGTGATAACAACAAAATTGTCTCATTGGCCAAAATATTGCAGACCTGTGTCCTCCCCTCCTGAAATAGATGAAGAGTTTGCGAAAATAAAAAAACAGCTAAAAGCACAAAAAAGCAGAAAAGTTTGACAAAAATCGTTTAAAATTTTATTACAATAAATCGAAAAATGTTTAGGTTTTTTGCAAATTGTGGGGGTTAGGCGGAGGCATATCCCTTAAACGGGAAGGGGGCATCGTCGGTTTATTTTTATTATGCAGTTTTTGGTGGTCTATCTGCCCAAATTCATTCATAATGTGTTAAAATAAGATGGTAACCAACTCTCCAACGGCCTGTGCATTAAATGCATAAAATGCCCTGTGCTCGTCTTTTTCTGCGCAGTCCCCGTCATTTTACGAGAACTGTCGCTATTTATCTTAATTTTTAGTATTTTTAACAACTGGTTTTGTGACTATTAACTTTGCGTGTATGAAAGAAAACGTTTATATAGCTACCAAAAGTTGGAAAACTCTAATTTCAACCCTTTCAATTTTTACAATTCTGATTTTAAACCGAAATTTAAATCGGACACTTACTTACCTTGCCAATTTATCATTTACCCACCCCGTTTCCTTTGCGCATCACAATACTTTTCACCAGCGAGCGTTACCTTATTTTTTATTATCTTTAGGATTGTCAACCCATGTACATTGAACAGTACGAAAGAATGAGCAAACCTAGTAAAACAGAGCTTATTCTCAGAGTTTCCTACGTGGAAAACGCCCGATCCGTCTTCTTCCTCAGTCGGCAACATGAAAATCGAGCCGAGGACATACGCCAAAAGATGCAGGAGGCATACGCGTGAGTATTAACTAGTAAATCAAGTAATCCTTTTATTTAAGCGTAAGATTTTGAGAAGAACTTTTTGAAAATCGTTGCTTTTTAAAAGATATTAATTCCGAGTGCAGGACAAAGTTTAAAGTTCAAGTTTTAAAACTATATGCAATTTTACTCTTGTGAAATTTTTCAGCTCTTCATCATCAAACCTGCCACCGCTTCCCAGTGATTTCCGGCTGAAGGACGGTTGTCCATGCGCCTTCAGAAACTCCCATAGTAACACTTGGTGTCGTGGAGTGGTTAGAAAGAAACTGTATCAGGACAGTGTGTTGATCCAGGACGTGGACTCCGGGAAATTCTTTCATCCCCCGACTTCCGAAGCAGATCTGAAGCCGCTGTTGGCCCAGTTCGACGACCCGCCTCAGGTTCGTTCGTTATTTTGTTTGGTTATTTGTGTAAGTATGCGAAATTTTATAATAGTAACAGACTGTTTAATTGTAAAAGACTATGTTTCATGTTCATTAAACAAAGTTCTGAATTTAGCGTCAGTGTTACTACGACACAAAGAGTCGGAATCATTATAAAATCAACGTCACTGTGCCTCTGACTCATAAAACAAACCTGTGCACGCTGTGGAAATGCCCCCGCAGAATATTAAAGGCTGTCTCCCCCCCCCCCGTTTTATTGCCCCCCGCCCAGGGGGGGGGCAGGGGTGGGGTCCACGCGTCCACCTCCCCCCCCCCTAGCCTCAAAATTTCGGGACCCCCCGAGACAAAAAATCTAAAGGGCCCCCCTCCCCCAAATTTCCGAATTTTTTACCCCTCAACCCCTCCAGATTTTGAAATCTGACCCCCCCCCCCTCCCCCGTCGGGAAAATTTCTCCCTAGGTACCTTTTTTATACTCAATTTTCTTCCAAAAAAGTGAATTTTAATCAAATATTCATGCTTTTAAACCCTTTTTATACATGAATATGGCTTTTTATTCAATAAAATGTAGTATTATCCAATAAAAAGAACAATTATTAAAGTTATTATGCAGACCTGTGCACGGTCTGAAAAGTGCCCCCCCCCCCCCCGTTTTATTGGAGGGATTTGCCCCCCCCCCCCCCCCGTTTTATTTCCCCCCCCCCCGCCAAAAAATGAAACAGTACCTCCTAAAAATATGACGCCATTTTTGACCTATGATGACGCCATCATCGCGAATTTTTGCAGTTTTTAGCCTATTTTCAATGTATTTTAGGCTATTTTAGAGCTATTTTTACTTTATTTTCGCTTTTTTTGTCCCTTTTTTTCCATTTTCCCTTCTTTTTTTCTCTTTTTTTCTCCTTTTTTTCTCTTTTTTCCCCTTGTTTTTCTTTTCAAACCTGCTTGCTCCCCCCCGTTTTATTGCCCCCTCCCCGTTTCAAAAAAGTTGCCCCCCGTGCCCATACATGGGCAAGTTGGTCCGGAGTGGGGGGGTTAAACCCCAAATTAGGGGGGGTTAAAATCCGAGAAACGCAAAATACCCATATCGTTTTTTTTTCTGGAGTGCATTTTACCCATATCGTTTTTCGATTTTGAAGGAAAAATAGGTCAAAGGCCCTTTTTATTGCATTTTTAAGCTTTTTATTGCTTAAAACATTTATTTTGACCTCAAAACTTAAGTTTTGAGGCAGTTAGAAGTCATTTTAAAGACATTTTTTTTCTTCATTTTTTTCAAAATTGGGGGGGTTAACTTTTTCTCCCCCCCCCACTTCTGAGTGGGGGGGTTAAACCCCACTTCTCAGAATTTGGGGGGTTAACCCCCCCCCGTGCCCATGTATGCCCCCCCCCCCCATTTTGGAATTGATGTGCCCCCCCCCCGTTTTAACCCGGGGGGGGGGGGGCAGTGCACAGGTCTGTATTATGGTTTAAAACTGTTTTGCTTTGGACACCGGACCTCACCTGACCCCCCTCTAGATTTCAAAATTTCGCACCCCCGGGGGGCGCCCCCAAAAAGCTAGGTGGGGTCCGGACCCCCCTGGGACCCCCCTCCTAGAATTCAAAATTCGATTTACTCCGGGTAACCACCCCCCTAGCTTCCCCGACCGTGCTCACCTATGGTAAGGATGTAGGCTAATTGACTTAATGTCGACCAGGCCCTAATTTCGGCTACCGGCTGTTATTTCTGTCATGTGTAAAATTAGGCAATGAACTATCTATGGCTAGATAGATCGTCATATCCTCCTTCTAGCCATACGCAGCTCACTTCATAACTATTATACCGGCTGTTATTTATATAACAGCCGGTTGCCGAAATACTAAGGCTGGCCGAATTTAAATCAGTAACCTTAATGGTTTTTGCAGATGTACCAGTGCCGACTGGCGGAAGCCTGCGTGGCGGAGCCGATCCCGCAGGAAACGGGGATCCTGCGCCATCTATTGCCGGAAGGCACCCAATGCAAGGTCAGGGTGGAGAAACGACAAAGCCCCCCGTTTAAAGTGGAAATCAGCATTCCAGAGGTCCGGTGTCGTGTCAACAGTCTCCTTTCGCTTCTCTCTAGTAAATGGCCACAGCGTTTAATTGCATTTTTTTATCTATTTGAATTTAATCGTAGTAATCATCTTTCCACATACACACAACAAAAACCGCGTAAAACAGTTCTCCTTGACGTAGCATAATAATAAATAGTAAACAAAACAATAATAAGCAGAATTAAACAAAAATATTCAAATTCGTCAAAAAGCCCTAAAATTTTCACTCCGATGATTCCAAGAAATAGGCAGAGCTTGCGGTGTAGCAGCCTTTGAAACGTAAGCTCCCTCTCTTTATATTGTGTTACAACATGCCCCTTATTTTTTAATGTTTTTCAATTTAATCGTATTGGTTGAATGAGTAGCAGAGCCTTTTTAGTTAGGCATTTACTCTCTTACATTTACGTTGGGTGCAAATTAAACCATTAAAAGTAGTATTTATTCTTTTACTTTCACCTATTTTTCCGTAGTAAGGACAGCAGTTTTAAAAAAAGTTTGGGGATATTGTTGACGAGGCAATGCGGTAAAGTTGTTCAACGTCTTGGAAGAACTTAATCGAAGAAAAGAAGTCCATCTAATTCGAAGAAGCTCTTCGCTGGTGCCTTATGACCCCGAAAAAGCTGGAAGGACCCTACGCCTTCGGAGCCTCAACAAAATTGAGTGCGAACCACTCCTGCACCTGTGTACAAGTTTTCAAAAAGGAAGAGTAGCCTACGGGTGGCTGAATTTGCCATGATCAGCTAAATACGATAAGTGCCCACGAAAATGTGGATATAAACTTGAGGAATTTATTTATTGTTCTTAAAAACTCGTTTGGAAGACGGTTTTATTGCTTGGTTCACTAGCAAGCAGAAGGAAAAAATGGCACGGGAAATGCAAAACATTGATGCTTTGTATGCGGATATAGATATTGGACAAAGGTTGATTTTGTTATTGATTACAAGGGAGAAAAAATTCTTCAAAATTCACGTTATTACTTAAAACGGGTTTGTTTGTAGTTCTCGTACGTGTCAAAATTGGCGCGGAAATAAATCGGTGTACTATAATAGTTTGTTTAAAAAAGTTATTTTGTGGTTGTTATTAGTGATTGCCTATTTCCAGTGATTGACTGATCCAGAAATGGTTTTGCTGCCAAAAGTTTTAGACGGCTTAAAATTAAATTAATTCCTTATTTTTTAACGCTTTAATTGCCTTATTAAGACACTTCTGTTTCTATTTTATTGGAAAATTAGTCTGTAAAATTGTTTCAAACGCTTTAATGGTATTGTTGATAATTACTTTTGAGTATTGTACTTTTGATAATTGGAGCTCAATAGTTAGCATTCAATATAAACCTGAGTTTTTTTTCTGTAGTAAGACCGATGACTTGCACAACCTGTAAACTATAATGCTATATTCGATACTTAGAAAACTAATATTATTGAAAGGCTTGTTTTGTTAAGAATTTTTTGTGGTAGTATAAATACATCGTAGTTAAACCGCTCATATTTTCATATAACATGTAAGTATAGCCGGAAATCCAGCGGGGTAATTATTAAAAAACCGCACATCACTGTTTAATTACATTAAATATCGTGCTGGGTGCCGGATATACTTATATGATGAGCGGTTTAACTACGAGGCGTCAATAACAACCATTTATCGAGAGCTGAATCCAGCAAAAGTAGAATTTTTATTTTTTTGTTTTTGAAATCAATGATTGTTTTTTAGTTAAATAAAAATGGCATATCATCTAAATTTATTTCATTTATAGTAATGTAATTTATCTCCTTTATTTATGGAAAAATAAAGCTTTTTCTTTAATTTTATTTGCATAAGACGCTTAAACTGACCTTGCAGATTGGTGTGCTCAGCTAAACTTACAACAAGTAACGAATTAATTTAAAATACGTGGATTCATGTTGGTGCTTGTCTCAACTAATGATGTGTTAACCATAGGGGTGAAACATTTTCGCCCCTCCTGGCTTGTCTTAGCGCCTGCCCTTTGCATATTCTGCATAG
>JASAMX010009174.1:0-13690 GCA_030248175.1 Microlaimidae sp. YZB2_3 | reverse complement strand
TTTATGTACATTACTCGTTCAGTTACGTATTGCTGACTGTACGTGGAAAAAACTAACGAGATAACATAAAAAATAAGGAAGATAAAGCTACTTGAAGCACTTTTCGTTTTTTGAATGGAGATTCCCAGGACAATTCCACGCTTCGAGGGCCCAAAGCACTGAGGCAAATATTTTGAGGAGCAGTTTCAGGTTCTAAAACACGAAATTACCAAAAAAATATATTGCGATTAACTAATTAATTAAAATTTAGCCACAAATGTAAAATTAATAATTTACTAGTGTGAACAAAAATAAAAATAGTTTATTAGTAAAACGAAATATTTTAATAAAATAGCATATAGAAAAAGTAGAGTATCTAGCTTAATTTCGGCCAGGCCTTAATTTCGGCCACCAATTTAGGGTGTTAGAAAATTGGATTGTTTTTAAAACACAAAAGAACCAGCACAAAAGTAAATTGATGAATGTCAAATAAAGTGTTTGTGTAAAGTTTTTTTTTGTGTTATTCTGCATAATTAACATTTTCATACAAAAATTGAATTTTTTGTAATTTTCTGGATTTTTGCTCTGTGTTTACACTGCAACAAATTTAGAATGAAGCAATATATAACATTACAATAACTTCTAATTAAGGCTCAAAATTGTTAATATTTATGTTTTGATGATTTCTTTAAAAACACTTTGTAATGCGTTTAATTAACTGCGCAAATTAAGATTCCGTTAATTTCGGCCACCTTAAATTTCACTTAAAAGATCCTGTTTAACACGATTTGCGCCATCATGTGTACGGGTGGGGTTACATAACCCATAATTTACTATTTTGTATTTAATTATAAATATACCGGAAGAAATTTCTTAAAAATAATATAGGCACCTTGCACTGAAACTTAAAATAAACATGAGATATAGAACACACAAACATTGTTGTTGTACGGAAAGTACCGTAATCATGCAAATGTTTTTTTAAAGACGAAAGGCGAAAGACGAAACCCTGGGGTGTTTAATAATGACATCACACTGATTATGTATGTTGATTTATATTAAAAATTGTCTGTTTTATAACGTGTAATTAAGATTTGCATGTAAAAATTAAAAAAAAATATATGGCAACAGATGTTATTATAAGCGGGTTATTTCCCGTCAATGCCGCCACTAATCAATAATCAGAGAATATTTGCATGATTATGTTTGTGTGTTTTATATCTTAATCTTATGATTATTTTAAGTTTCAGTGCAAGGTGCCTATAGAAAAACATTAAAAAATCAGGTATTTTCTTGCCGGAAGGATGCAGTCATGTAGTGAATATAGTAAATATCAATGCAAATGGGGTTTCTCCACCCAACCCACCACTTACCACGATATGGAGTACCAATGCTTCAAAAAGTTGTGAAAATAAATTAAATTAAAACACAGTAAAAACGTCCGGTTATTTCCTTTGGCGAAGGAATGCATTCATAAGAATTACGTAGTAAACATCTGTGCGGGTCGGAGCATTCCAACTCGCAATTGACTAGGTTTAAACTATAAATAAATCGGCATAGGAATTTCTTAAATATTATTGAAATGCAGTAAAAAAGTCAGGTTATTTTCTTGGCGGAGGGATGCAGTCGGATACGAAGTAGCAGAGATAGGCAAGGGATGGTGTAGAGTTATACCCCTCCGTAACTTTTGTAACGTCTTGTTTATTCCTAAAGTTGATAATTTTGGTTTTATGTAATCGTTTTTTGTGTTTTAAGCTTTTGTTTTTGTTTTTTAAACATGAATGGTGGCCGAAATTAAGGCGGATTTTATTTTTTGTTATTTTTAGGTTAAAAATATAAAAAAACTCAATAGAATGAAATAAAATTTTTACCAGCTTTCTTTAATGCTGGCTACCTGTAACAAAGGCCATTTTATGTTGAATTTTTTCATGCCAAAAAAAATTAAAAAAACACGTGTTATTAAAACTTATGTTTTTTAAGGTTTTGAGATAAATATTTAAAGTCTTGCTAATAACTATAAAAGTTTTGAAACGGGAAAAATTAAGTTATATGTAGCAAGAACAATACCTTAGGATAAATTAGCAATCTTTAAAAATTTTTATTGTTCGTTTTAGCAATAGTTATAGCCAGTTTTTTCTAGCCGAAGCCGAAGTTAATGGCACGCGCCTTAACTTCGGCCACTATAAAAAAAGTTTAAACCTTCACTGATTTTTAAGTGTAACAAAAATTTTTAAATTTTGCACGGGAATAACAAAAATAGAAGTCGTTTGATTTTTAGACCAAATCTTGGCTCGATTAAAAGAGCCAGAAAAAACTTATTCAAAAAAATAATAAAAAGGTGGCCGAAATTACGTCAGCTACCTTAAAAAAACAAACGTAATCATTTTTTACCAGTATAATGAAGCAAAACGACCGGCTTACTATAGCCGAAATTGTTAACAGCCGTTACAGTGAACTCGTACAACGAACACGATTGAAGGTTTTTGATCTCCATTTCTGTCCCCTGAACTTCCGCGAAATAGTAATGCTCTTGTTCGTCTGATCTAAACAATAAATTTTAGAATTTTCATATAGCAAAAAAAACACAGCATGACTATTTTTTTTAAAATTTTTTTATTAAGATACAAAGACGACAATGAATCTTTTGGAATTGACGTTTTATTTTAGTAATGCAGCTTGCTTTGCTCATATAAAAATGGCGTACAATTATTATTTTAAGTTGTAGAATTTCTAATAGTTAAATTAAAAAAAATATGAAGCGTTAGTTCGTACCGAAGGCGCCAAGTGACGTGATACTTAACGGCGGAAAATTTGGAGAAGGCGGGATCCCAGCTGATGCGTACGCTGTAGGCACCTGTGCTGACCACTTGGCAGTCCGTTGGTTGGTCGGGAGGAACACGACCAGCTAAGTTGTGATCTAGGCCTACAAATGAACAATATTTTTGTCTCAATTTCATTGTTATGAATAATACGTACAGTGACAAATAATAATTTAAAGAATTCATTAAAACAAATTAAATTCAATAAATCCAATTAAATTAAATATTTTAGTGAAAACAATAAATTTAGGATCGATGAAGCCGAGGAAATTTCGAGCCGTAACTGGGGGCCGAAAATAGTAAACTTAGAGTCGTATTTAGGGAAATTAGAACCGTAAGTTGAAAACTTGGAGCCTAAAGGAAAAATCTCTAAAACCTATACCTAAGCCTAAGCGAAGCCTAAATTTAAGCCCAAACCAATTTTTTTGTTAAGGGTTTCAAGTTCCGAATGTTCGTGGCTGGAAGTTCCCAAAAAATTTTGATTTGGGTTCGATGGAGCCGATGTAATTTGTAGCTGGAACTTGGAGCTTAAAATAAAGAATTGGAGCCGTAAACGGGGAATTCGGAGCCGCACGTTGAGAACTTGAAGCCGAAAGTAAAAATCACTAATTACCTAAACCTTAGCCAAGCCTAAATCTAAGCCCAAACCAATTTTTTCTTAAGGGTTCCAGATCAAGTTCCATTGATCGTGGCTCCAAGTTTCCGAAAAATTCCGATAGCTTCATGTTCCGTGCTTGTGACTCTATAGGTCCCGTATCGAAATTTCTGACGACTATAAGCTCTGTACTTAAGGCTATAAAGACCTTATACCAACACAATCAATTAAAGAAACATAAACAATACGTTAACATTTTTGAAAGTCGGCTGTGATGAGGTTCTTATGAAAGCTAAGGAAACAATATAGAAAAAAATATATACAATCATATAGAGAAAAATATGGAAACCTTATTTACTTAGGATTTTATAACGTTTTCAATTCTACATAATGCGTATTTCGGTTTTATCGTCAAAGTTTTAAAATTTGACCTAATAAGATTATTGGAAACTTTTATATTTTGTGATTAAACTTTTTGTTTACTGTATAAAAGTAATATAAATTTTTTTACGATGAATTAAATTATCAAATTAAAAGGGTTAATTATATTTTTTAATTAAATATATAACACAAAGAATGTCCGACTTTACACTAGATTTTTGACCAAAATTTTGCTAGTAAAACCGCACATGTGCAACGTTGTGCGTTTTTTTAGCAAAAATCCGCCGTTTTCTGCTAACAAAATGTAGATTTCGAGCAGCGATTTTTAACGCAGTTTAAGTTTTCTTGCAGCAAAAATTGCGATTTTTTTTCGCACTCACAACAGTTTTTTTTTGCTGATATTAATTTTGCAAAACAAAAAAAAGACAAGCTGTGGATATGCGACTTTTCTAGCGTATTTTTTAAAAAAAATATAGTGTACAGTAGGACCTTTTCTTGTGTTATATATTCTTGATTATACTGACTGCAATAATATTTGGGATTTTGTGGTAAAAAAGTAAGTAACATGTTTTTCTTAATTTGATAGAAACACATTGGTTTTTAAAATTATTTTTCTTTAGATTGCAATAACAAAAAAATCATCAAATAAGCCAACGGTTTTAGATTTTTTATGTATCATATGTTTTATTCTTGTGACAAAATAATCGTTTGAAATATAAAATATTAAGCATGAAGTTGGACATTTTTATATTTTTTATAAATACAGTAGCACAAAAATAAATAATGAATTCAACTTACAGGATTTCATTCGCATAGCTCGATGTTTTTTACAGATTTTTGGAGAACCTAAAATAAAATATTGCGTTTTTTACAGTCCAAAATCAATATGAGTAAAAGTTATAAAATCTCTGATTCAAAACTTTTCCAGGTTACCAAATGTAGACTAACTACAAATTTTGTACGCACAAACAAAAAATTTTTCATAACAGGGTCAAAGACACAAAAGTGCAAAAATAAGTTTAATAATCATTGTGCTGTTATAAATTTATATTGCCGTTATATTAGTGCTATATACCAATAATTGTCCTAAATCTTAGTTATAAACTTTTATAAAAATCAAACATTAATTGACGTGAAACGTTACAAATTTATTATAAAAAATGAAATAAATTATATTTTCTTGTCGTTTGCACAGCAAATAACAGTTCATTAAATGGTTTTGACTCTTCCTAAAATTTCTCGAAAAAAATAAAAAAATTAAAACAAAAATTTTAAATAACATAGTAGTATAAAACCTAATTAAAACATTTTTAGTGAACCGATACAGATCCACTTCAATCCATATTTTCGCCAAAATACCATGCGCAAAAAAATAAAAATCGCTTTTAACATGCTCCAAATTAAAACACAGTCATAAATTTTTGTGTTAACTAAATTATGTGAGTAAATAAGGCACCATAGGTGCGTATATCCAAATCGGATACAAACCAAATCGGCTAAACGTACGGGTTGCTTGCAGGTAGTTTAACGCTAATTTCGGAGTATAATTCTCATGTGAAAATAGTTTATTGAAGGTAATCGCTAACTACTAAAGTAATTTATTAATTAACCCGTTCCCGTAATTGCCTTTTCTTCGGTTACAACCGTGAAGCGTTCCTGCGACCTATGTCATACTTTCGTAATACCTAATTTTTTGCGCGAGTTGTGCCCAGTGAGCGAGCAAAGTGAAATGGTTAAAGCGGTACGGTGGCAATATGCAAATTTTTGTCACGGATACAGTGTATTACGTAGGATATTTCATGTTGTAAAAATTTGCATATTTCTACCGTACAACTTTAACCATTTCAATTTGCTCGCTCACTGGACTGCATTCGCGCATAAAAATTATGTATGACGGAAGTAAAACCTAGGTCATGCGAAGAGGTTACCGCGGTAAGCTTTACGTACGATATTAGTTATAAGAAAATACGACCACCGTGAGGTGAGACGAAGGTTTTACCTTTGTTGTACGAAGGTTTTACTGTTGTAGCGGGGGAAAAGGCCTTCACGGGAACGGGTTAAGAAAGCAATTAAAATTAAAATTTGTTTGAGACATGGTGAAAAGGCAAAAATATAATAAAAAATTTATTTCCAACGTTTCGATCCGTTACCGAAACGTTGGAAATAAAATCTTTATTTTATTTTTACCTTTTCAACATGTCTCGAACAAACTTTAATTATAATTATGACCATCAAGGCAACTCTAAAAGACTTCGTAACTAAGAAAGCAATTGCTTGAGAACAATGTTTACATTTTACCTTTTTGTTTTCGGTCGTCCAAGTTAGGCATCATGGCGAAAGATTTGGCGAATTGGGTCCATATGCCGGCCATTTGTCGCCGGCGCTTCTTCATCTTGGCCTTGCGGACCATGTAGAGGAGGTCGGTATGTCGAAGTTTACGACCCACGTTGTGTATTTCCTCCAGATAATTGCTGCCCACGGCGTCAATGCAGGTGGTGGTAAGTATAAATCCAACGGCGATATACAACAAGGAGTAGAAGAGGTGGCTGCGGGGGAAAAAATCCCCGAACCCCACCGTCAGAATGCTGATGAAGGAGAAGTAGAGGGCTTCCGCGAACGTCCACCCCTCCCACACTTGGAACATGTACGCGCCCAGGAAACAGTACGCAAGCACGATTGTGAATATTAGACTCGCAGGGAAGTGAACTACCTAGACAAAGACAAACAACCATGTTTTTTCAAGGAAACTTCCTTCAAACAGTACAAATAACAAAAACCTCGGTAGTGAGTGGTCTATTTTTAAAGTTAAAACAGTGTTTTAAATTTCGTATTTATATCACAAGGTCAAATATTAAAGAGAAAAAATCCAAAAAAATACTTTCAGTTATGCAATACAAGCTTTTAAAAAATTTTTGGCTAGACAATTTGACCAAGTATGAACCAGACTTTAATGTAAATCTGGTTTTAGTCAACAACTATCAAATCTATTTTACAGTTATTTTGTCCATATAGAAACCCCATGGACAAAATGACCATAGGTCAAAATCATCATAAACGTGACAAAATCCCCATAAGGTGGTGTAAATTCCCCATAAATATAATGCGTTTGCAATATTTCCTTTAAATTTTGACACTTCGAAAATACAACAATATTTTATCATAATAAAATTTAGCTTGATTTTAGGGCTTTGCTTACTCTCTGAACCCCAGTTGGTAAAGTGAGAGGGCTTGAAATTCCGTGTACATTAAAAACTACCAATTTTTTTTTTGGAAAATTGAGCAAATTGTACCAACTAATGAGCAGTTTCTAATAGTAAACGCATTATTTTATTAGTTTCTAAAAATAAAAAAAGTAAAATGGTTTTTGGCCCATATTCGATTCATTGTTTTAAAACTCGTTAAAATGATTTTTGTATTTGTACTTTGTAAAAAAAACAAAATAACTCCCTGTATTAATTTGTTTAGAAGATAAATCTCTGTAGATTCGTAAAAATTTCTGTTAAAATAAAAAATGTTATGAAACTTAAAACTATAGTGGCTACACAATATTATTTGTGCACGGATTTTAACCCCCTGACTTGAAAGTTTTTATTATTATGCTTTAATTGGGGGCTTATCACGTTAAAAATAATTCTTTACCAAATGTAAAACTTATAATACATTTAATTTTTCAAAAATTTTTCCGTTTAGTCTAATTTTTTTTTAATATAATTTTTCAAAAATATATTTTTCAATTATTATATAAATTTTATAATATCGAATTAAAATATAATCTTTTTTTTTTTTAAATTTTGATCAATATATTCTTAAGAAACATCAGATAACCTTTCTTTCTATTTTATTAGAGTTTATGCAACATTTTCGTCATACATAAAGACGATGTCCGCATTGGGTTTCGGATTCCACTAAATGATTTCGGAAAAATGTAAAAAACAGCAATTGGATGGACGTAAGATTTTTATATGATCTTTTAAAATTAGTTTTTTTAGATAAAATTTGTAATTTAGAAAAACTAACTTGATTTTTTCAATTCACTTTATTTATAGTTGTATTTAGCTGTATAGCCGTGCAATTATATATAGCCCAATACAAATAAATACCATACAACTTAATTTGCACGTGGAGAAATTACCTGTTCGTACTGTCAAAATTAAAACTTTACGAAAATTTACTAAGTTACCCAGACTTTTTTTTTGAGTTGTTAACTTCAAATTTGAGGACATTTTTATAAATTTATAAGCTTAATTTATGTATAAATATAATTGTGTAAACAAATCATTTTTGTATAATTGAGAAGTTTTAATCAAATACAAAACTAATATTTCAGTTATATTTTTATTGTAAATTAATGATAAGGCGTTCCAGTTAAAAGTTTGTATTTAACGTTTTTATAATGCACTAAACTAAAGATTATTGCTTTGTTATTTTTGCTTCAAAAACTTTTCAGAGTTTTGGGGACTTACATTATATGTTTTTTATTGTTTTATACGTCACTTAAGTTATGCTTGGTATTTTTTGCTCTTGGTGTATTTTTTTGCTTTGCGTTATGATAAGATGGATTTTAAATAAAACATTTTGCATCAATAATTCGTGTAATTTGAATAATACAGCTATCAATTTTTTGGTAGAAATTTGCCAAATAGTCGGTAAAAAGTACAAACTAGTTTGAAAAATCAACCAAATATTTACTTAAAAAACACAAAACAAACTTTATCAAAAAATCCCAATTAGTTGGTAAAAAAGTACAAAAACCTGTATTGGCCCAGAAGTGTAGCAATATTTGATTGTTTTTTTACTCGCTATTTGGTAAAATTCACCAAATGGGCAGAGAGAGTAGGCTTAGGAAAAAATTAAAACATTTTTAATGCTTTTATAATTAAAACTTAGTTTTTTTTAACAAATTTTAGTTTTCAAACTCATTTCTGATTGTTGGGGAATTTGCACTACGTTATGGGGAATTTTTCCATGGAGATTTAACACTACTTTTATGGGGATTTTGCACGTCACCGTTACTTTCATAAGCCTACTTGCTCCAGTTTTGTTAGTTGGCTGAATTTACTCCAGGTTTTTAAGGACAAAACTTTTATGACATAGAAAACTTTGAGCATTTAAATGCATATTGACAAATTTCTAATATTTCTTAATTATTATTGATATTTTGACTTTTATCTAAATCATCAATCATTTAAATTTTATTCTAAACTTTTAAAATTTTATTATCGCTAAATTTTTCTCTTGACGAAACTTAGGCCTGTAAAATACTTTGGGTCCGAAAGACCCAAAGCACAAATATTAAAAATTTGATATTAGTAATGTAAGGTATTTTTGGTTTAAAGAATGTTTATATTTCGTATTCTTATCTAATAGTCAAAAATATTTTGATAAATCATTAAATGACTCTCAGTCTCGCAAAGCTGATTTTTTTTAATTTCTTTTGTTTGGACAATTTGAAAAAAGTACATATGATGCAAACGATCAATCATTACCGAAAACCGCTCCGAAGCATCTGTTAAAAATATATTGTTGCACAAGATCGATTACAGATAATTTAAAGTTTTTGTCCTTCTATTTTTATTCATTTTTTTAATATAAACAGATTATTAGTATTTTGTTTTGCATTATTTTTTTATTTTTATTTGTTTAGAGCAATTATAAAAAAAAACAAATCCTTACTCCAGAATTAATCGTGATATTATATATAAATATTAGCAGAATTTAAAGCACCAATTTTTAGTTTATTAATACAAAAGCGCATATTTAAAAGATTTAAACAGATATTTTAACTTATGAATATTTTGAGCTATTCATTGACTCGCGGTTTCTTGGGAGTACCGTAAATTTCCAAAACACGTCTTGTAATAATTGTATTTCACTGGTAAAAAAATTTTACTAATTTTTAAGGTGTGTCTTTGCAAAGGCCTAAATCTTAGTTTCTAAAGTAGCGGCTCATCAACAGTGTCTGCTGCACCACTTATACAAATAGCATAATTTAATCTTGCTTAGAAATGGTATATTTTTGAAATCATCAGAAACAATTTTTCTTTGTATCAATAAATTTCGCGAAAATTCATTCTGCTAATCAGCATTTTCGCAAAAACTAACTTTGGTTTGTATGGTGAAAAATGATTTCCCACTTCGCGAATAGCGAAAGTAGCAACCAAGGGTTTTAAATTTGGTCGGCTATTGGTACATGTCCATTGGTACACCACAGTAATTGTGTAAAACCCTGAGCGGGGACCAGTGGTGGATGTGGTGGCACGAACGTGTGGACGTTTTTTATCTTATTTCAATGAAAAAATTTGTATTTTTTTTTGTTCTCCTAGGATAAAACGAAAAATTAATGTGTTTTTTTGTTTTTGCATTAAAAAAACACAGTGAACTAAATGCAATTTTTAACTGTTTGTATTTATTTGTTTCCAATTTTGTGAAAACTTTTAAACAGCAAAATTAAAAGCAACAAAAAAAATCGATAAAAATCTGAAAAGTCATTTAAAAAAGTTTTAAACGAAACACTGAATTGGTCAATAAGTAACTCTACACAAATCATCCTTTCAACCTAACATATTTTCGCATTTTGCCAGCCAACCGTAAAAATACTTAACAGGACCGTAGAAAGTCCACGTTGATATAGATGTTTTAAGTTGTGACAAATTTATCTGTATCAGACGAGAACTGTAAATGATGTCTTACTGATCTAAAGGAAGAATTCGATCAATCATTACAATATTAACTTAACAGCTGACGCTGGGATCCTTTACTTTCTTCGTTTTTTGCATAAGTCGTTAAAAGGTGTCGAAAAGCCGAAACCTTTAAGATATTCAAAGAAAGTGCAAAAATCAGGAAGTATTTTTTAAATTAAAAATTAATTTAATTAATTTTAACAGTATCCTGACCATCCCTATTTACCCACACTCAACAAAGTGTTAAAAAAAAACAACAAAACTTTGCAATAAAAATGTTTGCAAAGTTTCCGTCGGCGACAAAACGTTTGATAAAAATGAAAATCAGCGTCCTCATACAAAAAAAACTTACACTCATGAACATACACCGTTGTGAGCAAGCAATCAAATCAAAATGATGTCACCGTGAGCTTGAATCAATTGCGGCAATAAATATTATTCTACACGGGTTATTGCAGGAGGCGGAAAATGTCTTTCTCTATATCACGCACTTTTTTCAAACAGCAATTGCACAACTTAGGCGTAGTTCATTTTTTTAAATTAAAAATAGATTAAATATGAAGCTGGCTTTTGAACAACATGTACCCCCAGATCGACCGTCAGCAGCGATGCTATTCGGGGCCGATGGGGATGACGTACGTTCGACCTTGACTTGTCACCAGTCCAACTCAGCACTCTGAGCTCAAAGATGAAGCGGATGAGGACGACGGAGGGCTCCGGACCATGTTGACACTCATTTTACCCCATTTGGCACTCTTTTCCCTAACTGTGCTGTATATAGTGGCCGGGGCACTGATATTTCAGCATCTGGAGCGGGAACATTTTAACGATGTTATACAAAACCATACGGAACAACTTGTTCTGGACAGGCAGCGACTTTTAGATGTCATGTGGCGAAACAGTCGAGACTCGCAAAAAAATCAGGTAAACTCACTTATTATTACTTTTAAATCAAAAATTCACAGCTTTTTGCTCTACCGAACTCAATTATAAAAATTTCTGATTTGTTTCAATTTTTTTAAAAACCGCGCATGAAATTGCAAGAAAGATAATTGAAAAAAAGTTGTTGCCACTGATTATAAGCCTAATTGCAGTCTATATATAATAAAAGAATATTTAATAAACTTACGACAATATATCAAGTTCTACTTTAAATTGCTCCGTAATTCCCTATAGATTATAAATAACTTATTACATTACTTATGATTTAGCTGATAGATCTACTAGGGATTTTTATTTAGAAGTTTAATAATGAAAAATTTCATATGTTTGAAAATGCATAAACAGATTTTTTGTACACAGAAATATTATGTGTAAAAATATTAATAGAAATAAAGGAAAAACGTAAAATAAAAAAATATTTTAATACAGTCGCTGTTAATCTAAGTTTTTAAATCGTTGCAAATCTAAGCCAAAACGATTTTTAAAATTTTATATATATAAAATTGTTGGGATGATTTTGATTGAAAGACTAATTTAAAACTGAGTTTACGCCTGCAAAGAGTAAAATTTTTTTCTGAACATAAGAGCGACCTAAGTTTATGCCAATTTTTCAATTTAGGCTTAAAATTTTCATTTGGGGCTTGAAGTACCCCCTGGCCCCTACCACAGATTTTTCATAATATTTCAGACTATCATATAAAAAACGCCTTCCTAATAATATTGAAGTTTAATTAAGATTGATTGATAGATAAGTGGCGCTAAGTTTGCTTTAGTTTGATTGGTCACCCTAATTTTGTTTTACAACCACGTCTGGTTTGGCTTTACTTGTTAAATTATTACTATATTAAATTCTAAAGTGGTAATTTTTTTGGATTGTTTTAAAAATGTAACTCCTTTTTTTATTAACCCTTTATGATCGCGTGGCAGTCGCGGGATATAAACCGCGTCTGACTTCTCTGTAATAACGGCCAGCAGAATTAGACGGGCTGACAGTTTAACACTGAGCGTTGTCATTCTGCTTTTCTGCCTAAATTTTCGGAAAGGGTTAATGGTCTAGTAAGCTTTTCTGCTTTATTTATAGCAAGTGCGTGCAATCTCTATGACATATTTAATCATGATTTTAATAAACAATCATGATTATAAACTTGTCAATCAATCGAAACTAAGAAAGAATATTGTTTTGATGAACAGATAAAAATGTTCAAATATTTTTTTATATGTTTTTGATTTTAAGATTAATTAAACTTAGGATTAAAATTAGGCTAGTTTATAAAGTTTTTTTAGTACTACTTTCACAATTTTGAAAGTAATTACTTCCCTCTCCCTCCAGTAAACCGCCAAAACAATGCGGTCTGTATTTAGGTGTTTAAAATTTTTTTATTTTTTTATTTTTTATGTTTTAAATAAGTTACTTTTAATACCTATCTAATTGATCGCCTAAAAATATAGTGTTATTTACATAAAATACCCTGGAAACCAGAGTTTAAGAACCACCACAGTCATAAAACATCGGGCTTTTTCTAAAACTGACATAAAATGGTTGCGATGGTGGCGCTTACATAAACAAAATCATGAAGTTTTTAATGATATTAGTAATAAGCCAACCATGAGTTTTTTTTGGTGGTAGCGCCAAGGGGTGATAAGATGGCGGTGGTCACACCAAATTTTTAGTTGTATGTTAAATTTAAATTTTTTGTAGTACGAAGAATACGTAAAAAGAGCTGAAGAAGAATATCAAAAGCTAATCGATACCGTGTATAAAGCCTCTCTGACTGGCCCTGTGGGATCTGCACTGTCCAGGAAACAGAAGGACCAAAACGAGACAACGGATGCCTGGGATTTCCTCACTGCCGTATTTTTCTCGACCACTATGCTCACCAGTATTGGGTAGGAAACTTTTAAAATTTTGTGTAGGAAACTTTTAAAATTTTTGTGTAAACGTGTACATGTAGAAATGTAATTGAATAAAATGAGTTGGTCTCAGGAAATAAAGAAATTTGGAGTTTTATTTTTTATTAAAATGTGTTGTGATTTATTTGGCTAAACACACCATATAAGCTTATTTACGCTTTATTACGAAAGACCAAATACTCAAAAATATACACCCCAAACTGCACATAACAATTCCATCAAACACAAATTAGCGCTGTTGTATTTACAACGTATAGTTTTGTGTATATATCAAGAGTTTTTTCATTTCGGTTTTCAAACAAAAATATTTACGACCAAAAAATCGGAGGTCTAAATATCATTGTAATTGGAGAGAACATGTTCTGCCGCGTAATACCGTCATG
>JASAMX010009173.1:0-63004 GCA_030248175.1 Microlaimidae sp. YZB2_3 | reverse complement strand
GGGGGCAAGCAGGGGGGAAAGAAAAAAGAGAAAAAAAGGAGCAAAAAAGAGAAAAAAAGAAGGGAAGAGAGAAAAAAGGGACAAAAAAAAGCGAAAATAAGGTAAAAATAAGTCTGAAATGGCTTAAAATACATTGAAATAGACTAAAAACTGCAAAAAAAATTGCAATGATGTCGTCATCATAGGTCAAAAATGGCGTCATAATTTTAGTGTGCTTTTTCATTTTTTGGCGGGGGGGGGGCAATCCTCCCATAAAACGGGGGTTTGCATTTCCAGACCGTGCACAGGTCTGCTTACCTCCATAGCTGGGCCAGATTTTGGTGGTATACCCAGTAAAATTTTCAGTTGTCGGCAGTATCCCAAAATACTCATTTTTAGCATTTTTAGTATTCAAACTTAAAATTTTAGGAGGTGCCCGAAGTACTCCTCATTTAAAGGGGGATTTGATAGTTTAAGAATTTTATTTTTTTGGGGGGGAGATATAACTCCGCCACTGCGCACTGTCTCTTATACCTTCAGCTCTATCGCCACATCTTCTAAAGCACTTTAAAGCCTAAAAATTAAATCATATATTTGATTTGTTCAGGTTTTTTTTTGAAAAAATGTTTGCTTTTTTTGTTAAAAATATAATCATGGCCTTAATAAGGCTTGTACCTGCATCAATTAGCATCCGTATCTGTAGAAGTCCGCATCAATCTGCAATAAAATACAAAAAAAACTGAAATTAATTGTTTGCAATGCAATGTAAAAAATAAAAATAAACTTGGTAAAACACAGTATAAAAATTTTTCGGGCTTCTTTTGTTTGTTTAAATTAGTTACAAATGGTTTAAAATATACCAAAAACATTCAGGTGTTTTGGGAAAAAAATATTTTTTTAGATTGAGAAGTGTAACAAAAAATCGGTAGTTTTATTTATTATCATGAAGTACTGTAATAAAACTGTTGTAAAGCTACAGTATATTTCAAACATGCATTTTAGAGAAGTAGCGTAACGGAGAGTACTGTAAGCTCTTTCAATAGTCTCCCAGAACCAATGAAAATCGTACAGCGGGAACAAGATCCCCTAACAGCTTTCGCCGTAAGCGCGGTAAGTTATACACTTTAAATATTGCGTTTTTTGTTCTATTTAAATTAAATAGTGTACTTGTTTTAAAGCAAATTGGGAACTACCACATAAGAAATTAATATTAATATCAAAAATCTATAAAACATGCAGAAATTTCTATTCTGGTTTAGTAAAAGTAGGGAAGTAAAATATTTAAGTAAACAAGCTATTTATTGAAACTAAATCAAAAAGCTAAATTTATTTTTTAAGTGTTTAGCACTCATTAGGGCCCGACCGGATATCCGATCTGATCTGGCGATCCGGTAGATCTGCCCTTTTTCGGATCCGATCCGATCTGGCTGGATTTTTTTTCAGATCTGGTAAATGCCGGATTTTTTTCTGAGTTAATGTCAATTACATAATTTTTTGCTTTTTTGTTAGACTTATAAACTAAAATATTATACATTGCTTTAATACTATTTGTGCAGCAGAACCTTGCTGATGAGTCGCACTTCCCCATATCAAGAAGTCCTTAGTCTGTACATCAACACATCAACCAATGAAATAGACTAAACATCAAATAAAATAGACTTTTTTGCGTTTTTATATAATAAATTAAGTTTAAGTTATATAGCCACATGTAAGATGTTGTTCCGTTTTTCTTTAATAGTAAACTTTCTATAAGGAACATAAAAAGAGGCATTTAATTATATGATTTTGATCTTTCATTTGAAGTCGTACATGAGCAACACAGGTGTTACTGCAAAACCAGTGGTACAGACTCCACACAGTATAGAGCTGCATTTCTAAAAATGAGCTGTATGCATGAAAATGCATTATTTATATTGCAAAAATACATGTAATCAGTTTATATGTTTACTTTTGTAGTGGCATTCTTAAGATATTCTCAAAAAGGCTTTACCTAAAACTTTGCAAGAGGGCCGACAGCGAGCTGCTGCTAGTAGTAAAGTTTTTGCATGTGATGTGGGGATAGACTTCCTTCAGATTTTATTCTTATTATTGTTTTTAAATTTTTGAATCAAAATAAAATAATAACGAACTTTAAAAAACTCACTCATTTTTTTCCGTGTTTACTCTAACACATAACCTTCAAAATCGACTTTGGGGTGCTGTCTAATACACCATAGACCAAACAACAGAAGAAGAAAAACAATCGCCTTTTGCTAATGCTTGTACTTTTAAGTTTCACAAACTCGAAGGCGGAAGAAACGCATACGGCGTATGTTTCACATCTAAACCGATCAAAATGGGTTTTATTTTTATAAACAAGTTGTTGAAAAAATCCTATTTAGTGTCACCCTGGTTGGATCGTAGTGGCGACTGGGCGGGAACTGCAGGAAATGGACATTTCCCCCGCCCTTCAAACCAGGGCGGACTGGATGCACGACCCAACGGAACTGGATATCGAACTGGCTGAGCTGAAAAGGTAATAAAATAAGGCTTTGTACGGTTTTGGGTTATTTTTTCGAATTGCGCAGTGGTTAGAGACTCGGACTTTACACGCGGAAGATCGAGGTTGGGGGTCTATTAAGCTGGATGCACGACCCGGCAGAAATGGATATCGAACTGGTCGAACTAAAAAGAAAAAAATAATATAAGGTTTTAACGGTTTTACAGGTGATAGTGCTGATGGCGCAGTGGTTAGAAACTTTGATTTTGCATGCGAAAGTTTGTGGTTTCGTGACGATTTTGTCAAGTAAAAGTAAAAGTTGTTTGTTTTTTTATTTTAATTTTTTATATAGTTTGAGCATAGGGAGACTAGATGATACAGGACGTCATGGAGCTCGATATCGAACGAAACGGAACAAAAAATATCCATTTTAACTTTATGAATCATTTTTATGTAAATTTATTATTAAAGTTTATTACTACAATAGTGCAACAGCATGACGCTTTTTCGTTGCCAGACCTGTGCACGGTCTGGAAATGCCCCCCCCGTTTTATTGGAGGATTCGCCCCCTCCCCGTTTTATTGCCCCCCTCGCCAAAAAATGAAAAAGTACCCTAAAATTATGACGCCATTTTTGACCTATGATGACGTCATCATCGCAATTTTTTTGCAGTTTTTAGCCTATTTCAATGTATTTTAAGCCATTTCAGACCTATTTTTACCTTATTTTTGCTTATTTTCTTCCTTTTTTCTCTTTTCCCCTCTTTTTTTTCTCTTTTTTTCTCCTTTTTTTCTCTTTTTTTTTCTTTCTCCCCTGCTTGCTCCCCCGTTTTATTGCCCCCCGTTTCAAAAAAGTTGCCCCCTCATTTTGGAATTGCCCCCCCGTTTAAACCCGGGGGCAGTGCACAGGTCTGCGTTGCTCACGAAAATTGATTGATTACTTTGAAAAATGTCGATTTAAATAACTTTATTTACTGTTTTAAATTGTATATAAATTTTTTTCTATAGCGTATTGGTGATGTAAATTCTGAAACTATACAAAAAAAATTTAATTATATATAATTAGCAATAATTTTTTAAAGATGTTTGTTGATTTTAAAACTGGTTAAATGTGTTTTTTTTAGAGAACCTCTTCGAGATAACGATGACTATCTTCTGGTGAGTACAGGAACGGAAAAGAAAGATCAAGGAAGTACGGTTATTTCCAGTGGCGGAAAAAACGCTTCTTTTGTATGTGTTTTAATTATAATTATTTATAAAAAACTTTTAATTTTTGTTAAAAATTTAAATCAATAAAATAAAAGTATTTTGGTTTGAAGCTGGATGGATCTTCCCCATCCCCCTCTCTTCCCTCGATTTATCTAGTTTTTAAACTGATTGCCCCTGATTGAAAAACGAAAAAAAAATTCATTTTGGTTCGGAGGATATTTCTCCAGGTTTTTCTGTCCCCTTTAGAATTTAGAAGTCTTAAGTCTAGCGCGTTTACTCCCCTTATTATCACCTTACCTTCGTGAAATATAATCTTATCCCTCCAATAATTTTTTGGTTTCGTATTCATTGAAATTTTTTAAACATCTCTAGCTCACGCCGTTTATTGTGGATCGCAGTCGGCGAGCGCTGCGGAAGGTAATTTAAATGTCAGTCCAGATTTTGTGACATCTATACTATTTGAGTTTGTGGTTTTGTAAGCGCGTGTGGTTTTGTGACCCCTAGCAAGTAGTGTTTTTCTTTTAGTTTAGCCAAAAATGGATAGTCTGCTGTTAAATTTGTGACGAGAAAAAAACGACAGAAATTTTTCTTAAAAGCTTATTTTTTAATCAACGCGCATGTTTAAATTTTATGATACATGGTATTTTTTGAGCAGTCACATACCATAATCAGATTGTCAACTTTTGGTACAGTGTTGCTTATTGTGCGGAGTTTTGTATTCCATTCTTCTTTTCTTTTTAAGATATTCCTTAATCTTTAGTTTGAACCGTCAGGGCAGTGGCGTGCTCAGGATTTCATTTGGGGGAGGGGGCGGTGTGGGGGGGGGGGGGGCTGGTAAATATTAACCCTGAAGGAGGATTTGGGGGCGAGAGCCTCCAGCGCTGTCAAGGGGCAGAATGCCCCCGGGGAAGAAAATTTTTAATTTAAGGCGCTAAAATACACTAGAAATTTTAATTCCTGATGATACTTATTACAAAATTTAAGGTTTTTTATCTCTATAAATTGGTATTTATAGTAGTTTAATTTAAAATGTATGCCTTAACTATTGAACGGCATAATCAATTTGAAATCGAAAAACTAAAATAAATGATTAATTTAAGCTACCCGCGAAGCGGGTAAAATTTGGTTTTTTGACTATTAATATGCTTTTGAAAGGCATTAGGAAAGTTTCTGTATTAATATTAAAGAAAAAAATTTTTTCTCTCAAAATTCAAAAAAACGTAAGGGTTCCGCCAAACGAAAAAATCCGGCTTCGCCGAATTTCGGGGTGGGGGGTGCGGCCGCCGCCCCTCCCCCCTGGGCACGCCACTGCGTCGGGGTATATGACTAGCAGGAATAGTTTTCGTTGCGATAAAAGATTTTTATTTATATAAATTAGCTGTTAATTATTTATCTTTTCTGTGGGAGATTATTCTTGCGCAAAAAGTATTTCCTTTCCTTACCATTTGAAATAACCAAATTACGAGTAAAAGCCCTATTAATTTCGTTTGTTAAAAGATTTTTGTTAAAAAACAATATTGTTATTTATATAAGCGTCACAATACCTAATGTATGAAACCATATTTTCATTATTTTTATTTAATGCAAAATATTTTTTAATTTTCTTTCGCTTTTTTTCTAAATTTGTAATTTTCTTTTTTTATTGAAGTTTTTGGCTGTATTACTATAAAAGAAACGTAAACAATAGCTGTTAGTTAGTGCAACTATTATTTTTTTCTCGTTATTTGTGATAATTTTTAAGTTTTCCTTTTTGATTTTTTATTCCTTTTATACATAGAAGCGGCTATTTCAATTGATAATCGATAGTTTCAAAATTCGACAAAAAATTGAGTTTATGTAACTTTAGTTAAATCAATCGCTTATTTCAAGATTCGAAAAGAGTCCATGGTTAAGTTGGAGTCCTTGTTTGGCACCGTTCTTCCGCCGGTGATAACCATGCCATACGTACGTAAAAAATTGGCTTTTATAGTACATATCCTTTGCTTGATTGATTATTGATTAAATTACTTATTATTGATTATTTGCTTATTTTAATGGTTTTTCGGTTTGCTGGCAAACAAAAGGGCGTTGTATAGTTTTCTGGATAAGCTAAATTCAACAGTCAAAAACGCATCTGAGAAAAGGGGCTGTTAATCAGCGAGAAAATAAAACAACAACCAGACCTGTGCCCTGGGTTTTATTGGGGGGGACCCAAGGGTTTTATTGGAGGGGTAATTCCAAAACGGCGGGGGGCAATAAAACGGAGGGGGCAAGCAGGGGAGAAAGAAAAAAAAGAAGAAAAAAAGGTGAAAAAAGAGAAAAAAAGGGAAAGGAAAAACGGACAAAAAAGCGAAAATAAGGTAAAAATAGGTCTAAAATGGCTTAAAATACATTGAAATAGGCTTAAAACTGCAAATATTTGCGATGATGGCGTCATAATTTTAGTGTATTTTTTTTATTTTTTGGCGGAGGAGGCGAGCAAATCCTGCAAGAAAACGGGGGGCATTTCCAAACCGTGCACAGGTCTGAACAACTGAAGGCAATACTGTGTAGTGTGTAATATACCTGATGGAAGTTTGATTTTTGAATAATGTTGTACAGTTAAATATATATTTCTTGCGTAACAAAATTAGTGATGTTGCTAGCCTCCAATGTCATCATGTTTTGGAGCTTCCCCGGAGCTCCCACCTTTTATATGGGAGATTTAAAGTCTATTTAAACGTGAAATGCGTTTTTAATTATTCCACTTGCATTTTTAAGACTATTTTTATTGTTTATTATGTTTTAAAAAGATTAATTTTTTAAAAATTTTCTGCCAAAATTAATTATGTATGGCATTACTTCTTGTTTATTAATCAAAATAGTACAAAAATATGGCGGAGTTTCGGGGAATATTACAAATAAAAATTTGCTATAGAAATTATTATTTTTTCAAAATATTGACTGCAATGTAATGCCTTATTTTGTATATCGTTTATTTGTCAAAAAATATTAGATTTCTTGCGTTTGCGATATTCCTAAATACAAATATTTAAATGTGATTCCTACGGTTTTGTAAGTTTTTTGCATTGCTTAAAAATGCAAAATCTAAATGCAAATCCAATAATTATTTATCCCATATACGACTGAAATCGAAGACACTTTGTTGCTTTGCTGACAATAAGTTTTATCATTTGCTTCATTTATTGAGTCAATCCTTATAAAATAAAACGAAAAGAATCGATTTCTTCGCTTCAAGTTATTTTGCGCTTGCTATATAATATTTCGCTTAAATACTACAAACTCCCAAGAACCCGGTTCTCATCTAGGTGGCAAGCCAATGCCTGCCACCGGTAATGGCAATCACTAGAACAGTTGTGTCAAACATTAAATATAAAACGTTCACACCGACGTGGCAACTGCCATCTTTCGACGGTTTTAAATCCCACCACGAGGTGGCAATTGCCCCCCATCACGATTCTGACACAGGTAGCTGCTATTGTTTAGGACAAAACACCCGTGAGAACGAGCTTACTGTATAAAAACGGTGAAAACAAGTATTATCTTTTAAAAAAATTAATGTTTTTGCTATGAAAGATTTAGATTATTTTTTACCCAGTTTCTTAAATTATGTTCAAATAAGTTATCAGACCTGTGCACTGCCCCCTGGGGTTATAATGGGGGACAACTCCAAAACGGGGGGGGCAACTTTTTTGAAACGGGGGGGGGGCAAGTAAGGAGAAAGAAAAAAAAGAGAAAAAAAGAAAGGAAAAGGAAAAAATGTACATAAAAAAGCGAAAATAAGGTAAAAAAAAGGTCTAAAATAGCTTAAATTGCATTGAAATAGGCTAAAAACTGCAAAAATTTCGCAATGATGGCGTCATAATAGGTAAAAAATGGCGTCATAATTTTTGGGTACTTTTTCATTTTTTCGCGGGGGGGGGGCAATAAAACGGGTGGGCGAATCCTCCAATAAAGCAGGGGGGTATTTTCAAACCGTGCACAGGTCTGATTAACAATGTTGAATTTTTATGTAATCCTTGTCATAATAATTTAACGCCTTATATATGCGCATAGCAATAACCGAAAGTATTTAGTAGTTTATATTAATAAAACGTAAAATTCCACAAAATTATAAGTAAAACAACATAACAATGGAAGCCATTTTTGGTATATAATTAATAATGCTAGTACCTAGCTATATAAAATGTAGAAGTGAATTTATTGTAAAGACCTTATTGAAAAACTTTATTTTTAAACAAAAATGTTTAATAAAAGTAACCGACTAAATATAAATACTGCATAACGTTACTACGGCAAAATGAGCCACTGTCATTACAAAATATACGTGACTGTGACTCATTCTGTAGTTTATAGGGCCCTGTTTAAAATTTATAATCAGTCACAGGTAATCAGTCACAGGTACACATTTTATACGAACTGTGGCTCATTTTACCGTAGTAACGACGATAAACGACGCCGGGTAAAAAAAGCGTTCCTATAAATTTCGTTTTCAGCGTAATTTTTTTTCTTTTGTTTCAGCTATGCAAGAGGCAAGTAACGGGAATTAGACGAATGGAAGGACATCCGCATTTACCGTACTGTAAGAATGACGTTTTCTAGTTTTATGATTTGAAAATTGCATCGAAAATAATTTAAAAAAACTAACGTAATAATGGTTTACCGCCAAAATTATGGTTGCAGAATATTCGACCCAAAAGAATTGCGTTAGGAATTAGAGAAAAGGGATAAAAGTCGTACTAACACGATTTTTGGCATTTATATTTTTATATTTTTTTGTTTTTATCGTTTTGTTTTTATTATGTATGTTGTAGTGATGAGCAAAACTTCGGAACCCCCGGAACACCGGAACCGGAATTGAGATTTTTCAAAAATCCGGAACAGGAACCGGAACCGGGATTCCAAATTTTGCTGGAATCGGAACTGCCTATTAAACTGCGACACCTCCGGAAGACCGGAACCGAAACTCCAAATTTCGACCGGAACCCGGAACTGCCCATCACTAGTATTTCGTATTCGCTACTATTTAGACGTGAGCGGTGCTTCGGACGGTTCTGTTCGTCTGTGGGAATGGGGCGTGGCGCAGCCGTTGTACACACCGCGGTCCGCAGGCCAGTACGCGAAAGTTACGCGGGTGCACTTTAGCTCCCACGGCAATAAAGTATGTGGTTTTTGTAAATGTATCGCACTAGGACTTTACGTTTTAATTATATTTTCAAAAGGGCTTAACGGGATAGGAGATAGGAAGTTAAGGAGGTTTATTGTAATATGTAATCAAATTCAAATTTTTTGGGAACAAATTGAATTTATATCAGATTATTTCGTCGTTACTACGGCAAAATGAGCCACTGTCATCATAAAATACACGTGACTGTGACTCATTCTGTAGTTAATAGAGTTCTGTTTTAATTTTAGAATGAGTCACAGACACAGATATTTTATACGAACTCTGCCTTATTTTGCCATAGTAACGACGATTTATGATTTACTTTTTTTCTTTTAGTTTGGCGTGACAGATGGAGACGGATGTATTTGTATGTGGCAAGTCAGCTCAGGAATGAATTTGAAGAAACCGTTTTTTGTAAGACTGTAGATAAACCTTATAAAAAAACTCTTTGTTTAAGCCGATTTGAAACAATGTTTTGCACTATACAGTAAATGCGTTTGCTGCATATAAATTTCTGAAGTAAATTTAGTACGAACATCCAAAAACTATAGGAAGACAATCATTAACCCTTTGGGATCTGTGTCACACTCGCTATCTAAAACTTTATTTTGCCTATTTTTTAATCTTAGACTGCACCTCTATTTTGTGTTTTCTAATATTACATGGTTTGTTGTTTTACCAATATTTATAAATGTTCAATGTCAAATCACTGGTATTGTTAGTAAAATATAACAAGGAAAGTTATTACTGTCACTGGCACTGTCAATTATATATACCTGAACATTTATAATAGATCCTAAAGATATGGCAGAAGCATTTCCATTCCATTCCGCTTCAAAACCGCGTATTCCGCGTCAGTGCTGCTCAGCGTTAAACTTCGCGTCCGGTCGGCAATTGACGAGAAGTTTAACACTGAGCAGCGGTGGCGCAGAATCCCTTCTGCGGATTTGCAGCGGTTTTTGGATAAAAAAAATCCAAAGAGTTAACCCAAATTTTAGAAAGAATAGGTTAGGGGTTTAAAAATATAAATTTTAGGGTGTATAAATATTTTAAATTTCGATTTTAAAAGGTATGATTTAAATTTATTATACAAAACTAAATAGCTTGTTGGAGATTATTAAAAATTATCAAAGCGATTCACTGAAATACTTAATATAATCATGATGGTTTTATTTTTATTGTTAACAAATATTTCAGTTTGTGGTAAATTCTTTAAAAAAAATCATACATTCAATTTGCGTGACTAAAAACCTGAGCCCGAGGAAAAATTTTTGCTTCTAATGATAACAAAAATATTCCGTCCGCTTGATGTTTTATAATATAATAAAGTGCTGCTTTTAAACAGAGTCATACCTTTAATTTCAGTGATATTTCGAGTTAAAAACACAGAACCACAAATTAGCTCTTCATTATAATAATACCGTCGATTTGATGTTTCAGAATGTAAAGTGCTGCACGAAGTCGGCTGCGGATTTCGTATTCGTTGGCGGGTCCAGCACTCTCCTGGCCACCGCCGGTCACAGCACCGGGGACACCAACCTCGCCATCTGGGACACCCTACAGCCGGACAATAAGGCCCTGGTGCACAGTAAGTCTAGCGGTTTTACCCAGATTTTTAACGTTTCAGTCTGGACATAAGTCAAATTAAATAGATATCAATAAGTGTCTGGTCTTGATTTTTTTTGAATGAGATTTTTCAATACCGTGGACAGCAATCTCGCCATCTGGGACACCCTACAGCCGGACAATAAGGCCCTGGTGCACAGTAAGTCTAGCGGTTTTACCCAGATTTTTAACGTTTCAGTCTGGACATAAGTCAAATTAAATAGATATCAATGAGTGTCTTGTCTTGATTTTTTTTGAATGAGATTTTTCAATACCGTGGACAGCAATCTCGCCATCTGGGACACCCTACAGCCGGACAATAAGGCCCTGGTTCACAGTAAGTCTAGCGGTTTTACCCAGATATTTAACGTTTCAATCTGGACATAAGTCAATTAAATAGATATCAATTAGTGTCTTGTCTTGATTTTTTTTTGAATGAGATTTTTCAATACTGTGGACACCAATCTCGCCATCTGGGACACTATTCAGCCGAGCAATAAAGTATTGGTTCACAGTAAGTGTCGCGGTTTTACCCGGTTTTTTAACGTTTCATTCCGGACATAACTCAATTAAATCAAAACTGAGCAGGGTCTTGTCTTGATTTTTTGGAAAAGGTTCCCCAGTATCGAAGACACCAACCTCGCCATCTGGGATACCCTACAGCTGGACATTAATAAAGCATTGTTTCACAGTAATAGAAACAAGCAAAAATATAATAAAAAAGAAAATATACGAAGCTGTTAATTTTGGTACAAAATAAAAAAAAACACAACAAAAGGCTTGCAAAATTAAAAAAAAAGTTATGAGTAACTAAAATAAAAAAATAAAGAAATAATTACCATGCCCCTATTGTCTAGAAAATAATTAATTTTTGAATAAAATAATGCTTGGTAAAATAATAAGTTTTAGACTGAGAAGCATAAAAAGTGTTTCGCTCCCAGCATAGACACTCTTTATTATAAAGTTTTATGTAAAAGTGTGCTTTCCTACGAAAGCGAATAAGAATTAAAAGTTTAAAAAAATAATATAACTGAGCAAAACAGAAAAAAATTATTAAAATAAAAAATATTAATGACCTATCTTATTATTTGAGCTCATCAGTATGTTATAATGCAGCTATAATAATCAGTCTGGGGATTTACCGGGATTTTTTACGTTTCAAAAAATCTGTGCATTAATCAAATCGGTCGGCTTGTGTGTTTTTTTTTAAATTTCAAAAAGTGAAGTTCTCATTTTTGTTCTAAAATATAAACAAGAGGTAACCCTTTGTATCCGACCTATCTGTTTATCCATAATAGGACTGGGTGGCATTCATTAAGCGCTTATTCAGTAGTAATCGAAAAGTATATGGTCTTGCGCATTTAGACAATTACAAAATGCACACCGCAGTTTTTAAATTTATCATTTACCTTGGATTTTTTATGTTTTACAAAAAATGTTTTATAAATTTCCATTCTTAGCACAGTAATAATACCACAGCTTTAATTACGCTTGGATTTTTTGTTTCAAAAGAAAAGTATAGTTGATAACTTATTAATATTAAATAGCGAATTCTATTGATACGACGAATCAATCGATAAATCGATATTTTAGGCTGGTCATGTCATCCGGAAGGGGCGTCTTCAGTAGCTTACGTGGCCAATCAGCAAACGCTGATTAGCGGCGGGAAACACGGGGAAATTTGCCTGTGGGACCTACGGCAGCGGCAGTTGCGCCATACCGTGAAAGCCTTCGATCACGCCAACGTGAAGAGCATGATAGTGGATCCGAATATGGAATACTTTATCACCGGATCTTCCGAGGGCGATATGAAGGTAATATATTAAAATAAAATAGATTTAAAATGGAGCCAACACTGAAAATATTAGAAAGAACTGCCTATCGAATTTTAGGGGAATACAAAAAAATCTATTTTTAACGTTTTTAGTTCTGGGACCCTAAGTTTTGACTGTTTTACTCCTTAAATGTTAATGTGTGAATGTCAAAATTTACAAACTTAGGAGTTGACGAGCCATATATGTTTTCTGAGGGGGATGGGGGAGGAAAGTGGCAAAATTTTAAGGCAATCCATTCAGGTTGTCTTTGTTGTCTTTTGCCAGCAACCAGAGTATCGTTCAAACCTGGTTGTTTCCATCGGGCGGGTCTGGCCCAATTCGCTCCGCACAATTTGCTCCGGGCCCAATTCGCTCCGGGAACAATTCGCTCCGGGCGCAATTCGCTCCGGAAAAAATTTGCAAACGCATTTCCAACAAGCGTATAAATTAATTATTATTACGTCGTACGCTATGTAAACTAAACATATTTAGGCTTAGGCTTAGGTTTAGGTTCAGGCTTAGGCTTAGGTTCAGGCTTAGGCTTAGATTATTAAAAGTAAAATTTTGTTGATAATCAGAAATGAGTTTGCAAATTTTTTCCGGAGCGAATTGGGCCCGGAGCGAATTGTTCCCGGAGCGAATTGGGCCCGGAGCGAATTGTTCCCGGAGCGAATTGGACCCGGAGCGAATTGTGCGGAGCGAATTGCACCCAATTCCCATCCGGCACGCTCTTGTTGTTGTTGTTGTTGTTGATAACCTGAAACTTATCTTCCCTATGCAGATTATGCAAAGGGCAGGCGCTAAGACAAGCCAGGAGGGGCGAAAATGTTTCACCCCTATGGTTAAGACTCTTCGTCCAACATTAATAACGATGTTGGCAACCTTTACCGCTAGAGTGTTCACTACATGCAGTGTTCACCCATTCCGAGGTCTTTGTCTAAAGGATTTTTTAAGTCGCGCCTAATATTGATCTTACTATTTAACGTCGTACATGGTCAGTATAGGTGTTCCTGCAAGGCCAGTGGTACAAACTGCACACACAATAGAGTTGTATTTGTCCACTGGTTTGCTAGATGGAAAACTGCCATGTGTAGCCGACGTACAACAACAAACACTCTAGCCATGCCACGCTGGACACATTTCTTTAAAAGAAAAGATCCAGCAACCAGGTTTAGGTGGTAGTGGAACCCGTAGGCCCGTTAGGTGCTGCCTGAAGGTCAGCACAGTCCTGGTGGCTCAATGGCACGCTCTTCGCCTTGCTCACCCCCTCTTCCCACTCTCGGAGGAGATCAGCAACCGCTGCGGGGTTCGCCCAAAGGTCCTCTGGTCCTAAGGTCGTGTTAATGTGTGTGCGTGTGAAAAGATGTTGTGTTATGTGTGTTTTGCATTGCGGGCAGTTTGGTGATGTGTATTGTGCGGGATTAATTTTGTATAGGTAAGAGTAGAGGAAAGGAGATTTTTCCGCCCTGAGTTGGGCGAGGGTTCTCCTGACCCCGCGAGGAAGATTTTCTTCCTCGTTGCTTATTGCTGGTGCTTTTGTTTGAATTATGGGGTGTTGTTAATGATTTTTAAGACTGTGTTTGTGTAGATTTGTTATTTTAGTGCTTTGTATGTTTTGTTGTGTTTGTCTGTTGGAATGTTTGTTGTGTAGTTGTTGTGAAATATTGTTTGCTTTTAGAACCTGCTGGGTGCAGGTTGTCGTGTTAAGTAGTTGAGTGGATTGTTTGTGTACATGGCTGCCAGTTGTGCTTGTTTTGCATGTGTGTTGCTATTTGGAGGACTTTAGCCTCTGTGTGTATGATGTGTGTGTGTGTTTGTGTCTGTGGTGTGCCCTGTTGCGACCCTGAGAGCAGTGTTTTGTATTAATCCATTCAGGTGTTGTAATCCATCGTACCCTCCTCCTCCTCTTATGTTATGACGGTTTTATTCGTCCTTGTTTTCTAAATGACATTGTATTTATATATATTAAGTATTAATTCTTTATTTGGGTTTGGAGTTTGACGTCGGTGCCGCAAGTGCTCCATGTCTTCCAGAATGAGCACAGTGCCAGAATTGTAGACTTTTGCACGGTTTGGAAATGCCCCCCCTGTTTTATTGGAGGATTTGCCCCTCCCCGTTTTATTGCCCCCCTCCCCCCGCCAAAAAATGAAAAACTACCCTAAAATTATGAGGCCATTTTTGACCTATGATGACGCCATCATCGCAATTTTTTTGCAGTTTTTAGCCTATTTCAATGTATTTTAAGCTATTTCAGACCTATTTTTACCTTATTTTCACTTTTTTTGTTCCTTTTTTTTTCTCTTTTCCCTTCTTTTTTTCTCCTTTTTTTCTCTTTTTTCCCCTGCTTGCCCCCCCTCCCCGGTTTTATTGCCCCGCCGTTTCAAAAAAGTTGCCCCCCGGGACCCCCCCCCGTTTTGAAATCGTCCCCCCCGTTTAAACCCCGGGGGGGGGGGGGCAGTGCACAGGTCTGCAGTGCCAGAACTGTATTCAGTTTGCGTCGAATCGGCAGTGGTGGGATCCAGGGTTTACAGAAGATTTACAATTGTTCTCTGTTTTTTATCATGTTGCTGACAAAAGAGGCCTTACGTTTCAGCCGAAACGTTCAAGTTTTATCAATAAAAACGTTTTAAATCTCTCAGTTTTATTGTCAATGTCATGGCTGTATTAAAAAATAATAATTAATTAATAATACTATTCTTCGTTTAGGTTTGGAGCTTGACGCCTGTACCGCAAGTGTTGCACGTCTTCCAGAATGAGCACAGTGCCAAAAGCGGATTCAGTTTGCGTCAAGTTGGCACCGGCGGGGTTCAGGGCGTACAGCAGATGTACATCGGACCGGAGCAGAGGTTGTTTTCTTGCGGCGGGGACTCCTCCCTTAAACTTAGGACCCTGCCGTCCCTACTGCATTTGACGTGATCTTTGACGGTCCGTGTTACGACTGAACTGAATGATTGTCTGTTTGTCCGTCCGACCGTTTTAGCTCTCTCTCTTTCTCTCTGTCTACCGCTCTCTCTGGGAACTGAGGTGAAGTGAAGGGATTTTTCGTACTTGGTCCGCTGGTGAATAGAAGAGTACAACTAATCGATTTGTGAAAGATTCTTCTGCCAGGATTTATCTAATGGACGTTCTGTCAATGGACAGGCTACTACTGCAGCTAACTTGCTTGAAGGTTAGTATGTTTGTCTGTCTGTTGGCTGACGACAGGGTGACTTGTATTCACACTGTCCAGAAATGGGGACGAAACTTTGTTGCTACTGCAGGTCAATTTATAAAATGTCTACGGAACAATAGGATGGAGTCAGATCTGTTCTGGACAATAATTTTTTATTCTTTTGGTGGATTAGAACTTTTTAACGGCGATTTGCAGTTGACGCACTGATGTTTTGGCAATCGTTTGCGGGAAATAGCTAGAATGGTACAGTTCTTGACTAACTGGGAATTGTGCGATAGAATTTGACGTCATCCTAATTCATCAAGAATGGAGGAAATAGAAATTTTGACGCTAACTAAATAACACTAACCAAAACCAAAATCAATTAGCACAGAGTTCAAGTGAAATGAAAATTAACTATTCTACCTTGGACGGAGCAAACATTCTTTAAAACGCAATGCAATAGGTTTCTCAATATAAATATCATAAAAACAAGGGAAAATTAACTTAAATGGAAGTTATTTGTTATGCAGTTTATCTTATAAATGGCTTTTGTTCAATATTTAAGTCCAGTTAATAATACTGTCAAATTAGAGAAAAAGTAGATTTATTTTAGAATGGGGTGCTTGTGCTGTAGCTATTTTGTAATTAATGCAAAAAAACTTTGCTCACCGTTCAAAATCTTATTATGTACAAAATCTTTCAATTAAAATGTTTTAATCTTTACTTGAAAAAGGTTTTATTTTGCAAATCAAAAAACCATCCAATTTTTTTCGGTAGAATAAGTGTACCCTTTCTCTAAAAATAACTGAATAAATAGGTAACTAAATAGGTATACCCCAACTCTGACAGAGTTTCTGATGGATTTATTTGAAAACGCTAATGAAAAATTTTATGGTGGTATTTTTAACGTCTAAACACCTGATCGGACTAATATGACTATTTTTTATTGCATAGTTTTGCAGTACCATCTACGGAAAATCTTTTGTAGATAATTTGTTGCAAAACTCTTTTTTAGGGAACAAAATGTAATATTGCTAATATTGATATTATGTGATTTTTTTTTAATCTTATTGTTATTATTTAGTATTTAATTGTTTATTTATTTCCATTAAATTATCGGTGAAACAATTATTTTACTCCTTCTGTTTTATGCAAAAATAATTATCATGTTATTTATTGCTACTTAGTGGGGTTTTTTTCACAGTGTGATTCTGTGTAAGTTAACTAAAAAAACTTGTTAATTTAAATTTGTATAATCATAGAAACGCAAGAAATAATAATGTATGCGTATGATATAGTTATGATATTTCGTCAATCGTGCTTATTGTGACCGGCCAAAAAATTGCGTTTTAAAGTATTTTCTAAAACTGCTTACTTTAGCACGCAATTTGTCGCTTAAAACTAAATGGTATACTGAAAACCCTCAATTTAAAATTTTTGTACCCTGATTATTTTTGAGGCCATTTTTATGTCGTTTTGTTTAAAATTTTTTAAATACAGATTGGTATAATGCTAGTTCGTATTTTTTCAGTATGCTCTTAGATTAGTTGTGAGTTTTCTGTGATCTGGTTTCATGCCATAAAGTCATTCCTACACTATTAAAGAGTATGTTTTGTGCGGTGTCCAAACATTATTATGGTACAAAAATGTGGATATTAACTAAGAATAATGTTTAAAAAGGTTTGATTTTTGGAAAAAAATAGTAAACTATTTTATATTTTGGTTTTGAAATTCCTTATGAATAGCTTGATCAACGTTTATTGGCTCATTTTATCCTTATTTTTGTACTATTTCTTTTTAATTTTTGCAGTGTTTCGTTTAAATCATGTATTTAATGGGTGTTAGAATTTAACTTACCTGCGTGTATTTATTGTGATGTCACTTGAGATAATTTTTGTCTTTTGACAGTAAATTATTAAAGCCAATTTTTCGCTAACATTTCGCATACCTACTATAATTATATTATAAAAACACATCGCAGTTAAGCCGCTTATCTTTTTATTTAACTTGCAAGTGTATTTAAAAATGCAGACCAATTTTTAGACTAAATCAAACTAACATTCGCTATTAAAAATTTTTTATGAAACAACCATACTAGTTAGCGAGATATACTATTTTAAAAAATTTTTTCCAGTGCATTATTTTTGTACAGGCTTTGAATGTGGTTGATTTATTTGTTCAGGGGATACACATATTAGAGCAATGTAGTAATCAGTCGGGTAAAAACAATTTAGTGCTCCATTAATCGACCAATGCGCTTTTAATAGTGATGGGCGGAACTGCAGAACCCCCGGAACCGGAAATGAGATTTTCCAAAAATCCTGAACCGGAATTACAAATTTTGCCCGGAACATCAGGAACTCGGAACTGGCTATTAAACAGCGAAACCCCCGGAACCAGAACCGGAATTGCGATTTTCCAAAAATCCGGAACCAGAATTCCAAATTTTGCCCGGAACCGGAAGGGCCCATAGCGTTTCCCATAGCTAGCGTTTCATCGAGCTTACTGGTCCAAGCGCTGAATTCCTATGACTTTATTGGCTATAATTCTTTGCGTTTCCCAGTTCATTTTAATTTTCGTATTTTTATTAATATTTTGATTTTGAAATACATTTTAAAACATGTTTTCAAACAAAAAAAATGTATAACTCCTGGTTATAAATTAACGACGACGTAGGGTAGTGCATTTAATTTCGGCACTTTTCCAAATTGGACATTTTTGATTTTGGACTATATTTTTGGTAATCCTGGACGTAATACGACGTTTTATAGCTCAAATGAGATCTAATTATATGTAGATGCCTGTCGTGAGCCTTTTATTTGTTATGTTATGATATTTTTATGTGAAATTGTGTGATTTTTAAAAAATAAAATTGTTACTCGTTTTTAGAACATGGGCATTTCATGATAACGCAATAAATTGGTTTAAAAATTAAACTGTCCTGGTAAAATTTAGTCTATTTTCCGAATTTTTAGTCCCCGTGGTTCTACGTTGCGTCTGTGGTAAACAATCGTTATAAAATAAAATAGTGTAATTTCGGCACTCATATGCTGTAGGTAAAAACGGATTGAATTAAGTGGTCGGGTGTTAAATTGTAGTTGTAAATAGTTAAAAGACAACGTTGAAATGTGTAGGGGTCATAGCACTGCATTTAAACTCGATTAAAAGGGTCCTTTTAAAAAGTGCCGAAATTAAATGCACTTTTTTTCCCAAATTTTGCTCATTTTGATACCATTTGGCATTTTAGCTGTAACTTTTTGCCAGTTACATGTTGAACAACGAATAGAAGCTTAAATTAAAGAAAACTGTCTGGAGATAATGATAGGCTTTTAAATTGTTGAAAATGATGCTTTTTTTGACTAAGAAACAATCGATTGTTTGTAAAATGCTGAAATTAAATGCATACATTTAATTTCGGAAATTTTTTATTTTTTTAAAAACTGATTTAATTAAGTAAAAAAACTTTTTCGTACAATGAAACTTTTGTGACGCAACGCAGTATCGTGAAAGCTTCAAAATGAGCTATTAAACATGAAAATCGGGCCATACAGTGAAAAGTTACATCGGAAAAACAAAAAAAGTGCCGAAATTAAATGCACTACCCTATGCCATTTATGGCATACTTTCAAAATAGGCTATTCACTTATAGCATATTCGCCATTTTAATTCACGTGAATTTCCGTAAAGAGTATACCATTATAATGGCATAATTTAATTTTATACCAAAGTTTGATAGTTTTCGATTAAATTCAATTACATTCAAAGTTTTACAATTTATCCATTTAAATCCGGGATAAAATTGAGTTGTGCCATTATAATGGCATACTCTCCACAAAAATTAGCGTGAATTATAATACGGCGAATACGCTATTATGATAGAATAAACAAAAAATAGCTAATAAATATTAAAATAGCTCATTTAAGAGGAAGCTCCGGAGCTTTCTCCGCTTTAAATGGCCGGAGCTTGGATATTGGAGGGTGGGAACATCACTACTGTATACCATGGAGCTGGATCTAATATATTAAAATATCTCAAACGATAAAAAACAATATAAAAGCATAATTTTGAGCAATTATTTGTATAAAAAAGTAATAAATTTTTAAATTTCTATTAGATAATTGTAAACTTGTGTAAAAAGTGATAAAAGATTTTTCTTTCATAAAATAATTTTTGAACAAAAAAAAACATGGCGCCGCGATCGAAAAAATAAAATTTGTATTTTTAGTTTTTTTGTTCGAAAAATACTTGTTTAACATTTAGCGTATTTTGTTTCTAATACTCTTTACAGAAGTTTACAATTATCTAATAAACACATCGTAGTTAATTCGCTCATCTTTTTATTTAACATTTAAGTATCCAGCATGAAATTTTATATACTTAGCCCCGGGTATACAGTAACCTACCATAATAAGTCCCGGATTAACTAATAACCCAGGACTAGCCCAGGGCTTGCTCCGCTTTGTTAATCTCGTCCAGAAACACTGACACTTGCATAATTTTTTTTAGGTATTCTTTTGTTTTGATTGGTCGCTTTGTCTCATGGCTTCGGAATTTTAATTAAAAAATCACAAGCCAAGTTTTATCTAAATGCCGTTAAAAAAACCCCGCGCAATGGCTTTATTTCATAACGAAAACTGTTTAATGTAAAGATGCTATGGTTGAATTATATCTGGCTGACGCTGGAAATTAGAATGAAGACATGAGGGGACCAATTAAAATTGTGCGGTAATAACGTTTTTTTAATTAACAAAGAATTTTTCTTTAATTCCACCTTTTCACAAAATATACAAAAATTAACCAACTTTAGCCCTTAAAAAATTTGCATTTATGTTACAAATTAAGTAATTTAATAAATAATTATTAAAATGCAGTTTTTAATCTTTGTTATTAATCCGCTTTATTGAAAAATTTTGAATGTTTTTGTGGTTAAATAGTCGATTAAATACTGCAAATATCGCGGTCAGCACGATTTTATTTGCCTATAGTAAGATTTTTACCCGAGATTGTTTTTAAACGCTGAAAAATACCTTTAAACTCCATTTCTTGTATTCACCGGCATTGTTTAAGGCCGGCAGCGCTTACTGCTTCGAAGTATGGATTGTGTAAAGTAGCTTTTCCTGCCTGTTTCAACAAACTAAAAACCAATTTTAGTTCACCATATCTTAAACACTTTTTATAGTTGGTTACTGTCGTGAGCCCAAGCTAAATTGGAGTAAATTCCGCATATAACACCGAATACTTACCATCGGCAATTCTCCTAGCCCAGGATTACACAACAAACTAGGGGTTTCCAAGTTAGCTGCGTATGCGTGCGTAGTTGTGGAGCGACGCAAACTTAGCTTTAAACCGTAGGCGTCGTAAACCCGTTCGAAATGAGGGAAGGTTGTAAAGCGCTGCTGAGAAAGGCTAGAAACAGCCGCGCGCGCGAAAGTGCGGGATAATCGCGGGTCGGTTAGCTGCGAGTTCGAGCGGGTATTAGCCGCTTCTCCTGTTAGCCGCTCGTTTCTGAGAAGCGGATTCGCTGCTAATTTTGGCCGCGGAGCCCCCGGCAGCGCCCGGACGGGCTCCGGCAGGCGCACGCTCCGTCCGCGACCGTCAATTCCGCGGAGGAATACCCATCTACCCCGATTGCAGCCGACCCGCTTCTTTTGCCCGATTTCGTTCAATTCGCCGTTGACGCGATAACGCAGGTAGGCGGCGGCGATTTGGACTCGGCGCCGAAATCGCGGTGACCGGTCGGTAAATCTACGGGTTATTTCCGGCCGTTTCCGGGCAGCGCGGCGTTTTCGGCATTCGGGTAGGCGATCGCCGAACTAAGGGAAGCAGTCCAGAAAGTTCACAGCTTCTAAGCAAGCGGCTCTGCGAGCTAAAAGCGAACCCATCCTACCCTTCTGTTCCCGGGTATCTTCTCTGTCTCTCTCTGGCCGATTATACAGCGATTCCCAGCTAGCATAGGTTAGCTTAGTCAGTCCCTCTGGCGCGCATATTCGCTACCGGCTCCTTTATTATTATAAAACTTTTTGATTCTATTCGCCCGATCCACCGGATTTTAGCCGATCATGTCTGACGAAGAAGAATAGTAAGTTGATTATTCCATGTTCTTATCGATTTTTGCTATTAGGATTAAGGCCGAAGTTTTATTCAACGAGGATTTTTTTTTCTTGCTTTCTTTTTTTTTAAATCCGTTATTTAATGAATATAATTCAATTCGGTGATGATTGTTGCCATCATGAAATGTCTCGCGGGGAAACAAAAATTTGCATACAAATAACTTTCGCTATGTTGTTTATCCTACTTCCGTAACAAAAGTATTTTTTTAGGATTAATTTAAAAAAAATAGAAAAGTAGAAAATTCTTTCGGGAGTGCCGCGTTGGAAGTGAAAGGCGCATGAAGAACGGGATTATAATTCCGTATCGTCGTTACTCTGGCACAAAGAGTCACAATCAGTATAAAATCAACGACAACGTGACTCTGACTCATAATTTACATATTTGTTTGTAAACAAATAGAGAGAGTCACAGTAATGAGTATTTTATCACGATTCTGACACATTGCGAAATGGTAACGACGATATTATTAGTTGAAAAATAATGTTTTTGTTTTTGGAATCCACCAGAATGAACAGTTGATATTTTATTAAATTTTTCCCAAAACAACCGTCATGACAGACATGTATATTGTTTCTCTCTCCCTCCAGAAAAATCTTTAGCGATAACAATCATCATTGTGTAACCGGATTATTACTCGAAAGATAAAAACTATATTTTTCGACTAAACTGCTAAACAAGAGTTATGATTTTATTTTGTACTTTTTCCATAGAAACTTTGATTGACAGTTTTAACAGACAGACAGACAGACGCACGCTTCTTTATTTACCGCCGCCGATTTCTTAGGTAAAAAACAAAAACAAAGGATTTTATCCTGTAACATCACTTTAATAAAATAAAATATTACTGATATTACAATAAATAACATTGATTAGTTACAGCTTCCATGAATAAGGTTTATAAAAAATCAGTGGTTGAATTTTAGTTTCAAATAGTTGTTGACATAAACTGCGATTTTTTTTCTCGGAAGCTTTTAAACGGCAAAAATTGTTAGTGAATAATCATTGTATTATGAGTTTTTGGGTCTATCCATCCACTGTATATCAATTTCAAGTATTAAGGAAAATTCATGCTTATTGCAAAAAAAATTTTAAAAAATATGTAAGTTCTTCAAGAAAGTTGTGTATTAAGTCGATTGAGCTACGTTTTTGGCAATCAAAAAACTGCCAATTTTTTACCAACCTTTTTTCATCACATTTCTAAATCTTTAAAAATTAGTAAAGATTAAAAAAAAATTTAAAAAATTTTGTGCAGATTCCATAAGAGCAACATCTTTATTTTACAAAATTTGGTATGATACAAATATTTCTTTAACTGATAGGCTTGTCAACTTTGTTGAAATAGTAATTAAAATAAAAGTCGGTCACTTTTTCACTCACTTGTATTGCTAATAATTTATCATTGTTAAGCATTTAAAATTAGATTTAAAATTGGCGAACATATAACTCAATGTCTATTGTCTCTTACATGTTTTTTCAATGTTTTGCTTAAACTCATCACAACTTAAAAAAGGTACCCAACAATTTATAAATAGAGAGGCTTTTTATGAACGCAAAACAATGGATTTCTTTATTTCGAAAGTACAAAATCATTTGTTTTACATTCCCAGTTCATTATTTCCGCCATTTCTAAGCAACCATGCGGAGCTCTGATTTTCACAACTCTAAACCACCTCCGGGGCTTCGCTCAATGAATTCCAGTTGAAACTTTTTTACAAATATTTTTTTCGAAAATTATTAAAACATTAGAAATAACTGTAAGTAAATGTGGAAAAACATAAATATTATTTTAAAGCTTAGATTAATAGTTTAATAGGGGAACTCCGTAGCTCCTAAGGTGCTTCCGCCTTAATTGGCCAAGTTCTAAACTGGTATTTAATTTTTTTTTATTTCATAATTAATTTATCATATAAACTTGGACAAAACATAAAAAAAAACAGAATATAGAGTAAATAAAATCTTGTAAGTCGCCCATAGGCTTAAAGTAATTATACTTAAAGGTCATAGCTTGTTTTTTTTCTCCTGAAGGCGCTTGACCACTTTTCTTTTCACTACACCCTCGCTCAAAAAAATTCTCGCTTTTCAGTAAAATACTTCTAGTCGGGCGGGGGAATTCATTTGAAGAGTGTGTCAGCTTTTTTTTCACTCTCTCGACCTTCGGGTCATTTTTACCGCTGAGTGTTTTTTGAGGGACTCATCGCTTTGTCTTGGGGCAAAACCGGTCTGCTCGTTCGCTAGCTAGTAGAGTTGCTTCGTATTGCTTTTTCTCCGCTAACGCTAAAGGAAAAGCCGCTTGTTCCACTTGCTTTGCTGTTAATTTTCTGGAATTAGACGCTTACTAGCCGACTCTGTGGAATTATTGCTGTAGTTGATTTATAAATGTTATATCGGAAATATTCGTTTTTCGCAAAAAATTTACTCGCGACATCAAAAAGGATTATTTGTGAATCAAAGAATCGACTATTATTTTCATTGAACTTATAATAATTATTCCGCTTTTTAATCCCAAAACCGAGCGTCTTCCGCTTTAACTCCAAATTACACTGGCTTTTTCGAACTCCGACCCGCCGACCGCTGACTCTAATTTTCACCGAACTTTGATTTTTTTTTAAATCCTAACAACCGTCCGCGAGCATGGCCGGGAGCAGCAAGAAAAAAGCGTCCATAACGCTGGACAACATCGGGGAAATCCATTCCATTTTGAAAAATTTGATAAAACTGGACACCAAAGATCGCCTGGACCGGTCTCAGAACAAAATCGACGAGTACACCCGCCGTCGCAAGGAGCTGGACGACCGACTCAAGCGGAACCGCGAGGAGCACACGCGGATCCAGCGGGAGGAGCTGCGGCGCGGACGATCCGCGGACGAGACCGCTCAGCCGTCCACTTCCCGGACCGGCTTGTCCGGGACTGAAAAGTCCTCCCCGGCGGCCCGCAAGTACTCCGAACTGCTGACGCCCTACCTGCCGCCGCTGATGGAGCCCCAACTGTCCGAGGAGTCGGAGTCGGTAACTCTATTTCTCACCGCGGATCCGGAGGAAGCGGCGGCTGACCACGAGGAAATCCTCCCCCCTCCGGTTTGTTTGGAGAAAGTAGACCTTAGGCTGGACGCTGTCCCTGATCCGGAACCGGAATTCCGGACCCCGCCACCGGAACCACCGAGGGTGTCCAAAGGCAAATCCAAATCCAAAAGTCCGTCTCCGCCGTCGGAAAGCAAAAAACCCACCGTCGCAGGTGCGGAAAATGTGAAAACCGACGAGAAAATAACGTTGAAATCTTTTTTTTCCAAAGTTAAAAGCCCCTCCCCTAAGCCGAGAAAAACCCCGCCGCGAGCGGAATCCGCCGCCGCGAAAGAAAATAACCCGCCGTCGAAGCTGACGAACGGCTGGGAACCGGCGGGAAGCAAAAGTCCTTCCCCCGGCCCGAAATCACCGGCTAAATCCAGGCAGACGACGCCGATGGATGAGCGGGAAAAAACGAGCCAAAAAACGAGCGCCTTGCCTAAACCGGAAGAAAAACCGAAAATTCGCCAAACCGAGCAGTGGGTGGAAAAAAACGAGCGCAAGTCCAAAAGTCCTCCGAAACCGGCAGAGGGGTCGGTGGTAAGTCAGTCAACAGACAGGCAGACAGACAAAGATGTAAGAAGTAAAAGCCCGTTTGTAAGCGCTAACGGAAGCATAAACTTAACTGGTGACGAACATTCTATAAAACCCAGCCTTAAAACTCAACAACCGCCGTCTCAAATAATCGCAAAGCCAACGAGTGAAAAAACTGGAAGCCCATCTCCGGAGGAGAAAAAGACCATAAATTTAAAGGCGATAAAAGTTCAAGGTTTAAAACCGGTAAACGTGAACAAACTGGATTCGCCGAAACTCCAACGCGCACCTTCGAAATCTTCGGGAAACTCCGATTTCGGTTCGAAAATCCCTTTTTCCAAGTCCGGGTTAAAATCCAGAACCACGCCGATTCCGCCCGCTTTGAAACCGGCCTCGCAAACGGAGGCAGAGAAGTCGACCCCTGTTACGAATTGCGCCAACGCTGATTCGTCAAAAATGGACTCTGGATTCGCTGATTCGTCAAAAACGAACTTGGGTTTCGCTGATTCGCTAAAAACGGACTCCGATCTTTTGGGAAAGTCCGGTGAAAGGCAAAATGAGGCGTGTTCCTCGGTGAAATCGGGCGGAGGAAAACGGGCCATGCTCGCCAAAACCAAGCGGGCCAACACGGTAAAAGTCAGCGGTGGACACACCGAGGTTTTAACTGCCAATGCGGGGTTGAGCAAAATCCCCACGCCGAAACAAAAGACCCCGCCACCTGACTCCACCCCGGCGGAGTTTATGAACGTCAAACTGAAAAAGGCGGAGCCTATTAACGTTCACGTGACCAGCCCGACGCCCAATAGACGCGCGGAACCACTCGTAAAGTTAAAGAGCCCGCCCCCGGCCGCGGTCAAGCCACCACTAATTTCCAGGACGGCTGTGGTGACCGAAAAACGAGCTTCGGGTCAGTCTTCCAAAACGGGTAAACAGACGAATGAAAATTCGAATGAAAAACGTCCGTCCAAAGCCCCTAAACCTATTTTTCAGCCCCCCACCACCGACGCTAAAGCTGACCATTTCAAAAATGAGGCGGCGGCGGCAAAAATCGAAGAACCCCCCGAGCGCGCCCAGATCAACGGGATGAAGGATCTGAAGCAGTTGCTGCTGCAGGAAAATCCGGAACCTGAGATCCTGCACACTCATCCCCATTCCCGGGCTCCCAGCCGACGAGGCAGCATGACCTCTGTCACATCTCTGTCTTTGAAAAAATTCGGCATCATGAAGCTGTCCAAGAAGGAACTCATTTCCACAGCCCCATTTTTGCTGGGGGCCGCCAGTCGGATCCCAGCCCCAGAGTACTTCTACCGGGCCGTGACCCCGGCCCGACGTACCGGGCCGCCCATTTGGCACCCGGATATCTACGTGGAACCGGACCCGGTCTTCGTACCCCGGCGTGAACCTAACTTGTTAAATAGCGGTGAAGACCCCACCTACGTCCTGACGCGCATCTTCCTGAAGAAAGTGCCTCACCCGCCGAGGCGCACCGCAGAGTTGAAAAAGGAGGAGAACCCTTTTAAGGTCCCGCTGAGACCGCAGACTTTCACCCCACGACCCCCGGCCCAGAAGAAGGAAGGTCAAGAATTGGAATCGGAGCGCCCATTTCAGATCCCTTTACGCCCTGTGGTGCACAGTGTAGGGATGAGGCAGCAACATCAACAGCAAGCGGTGGCCCGTCTGCAGAAGAAGCGAAAACAGGCCAAATTTGTACCGCGCTGGCGACGCTCCCACACCAACCCAGTGGGTTCGGAACCTCTACCATCCGATTAAAATATTATTATGTCACGTATATGGGCTTTCTATGGGCCGCTCTTATATAGGGAGGGAGTACAAAACTACTAAAAGTTTGTCTGAATTGGATGTTATACACATTTTCGGCGGTTGAGATTCTTTTAATTAAATGTAATTAACATATTTAATAACTCGCTAACATGTATGAAAATGCGCATGAGTGATTTAAAAATAACGAAACCGGCCATAAATTTGTATCTAATAAAGAAATATTAAATTAATTTAATATATTTGTCAGTAAAACTATAATGAAAAACAAAATATTATCATACAAAATTACTTTTTAAAATAAGTGTTTTAGTTTATATAGTATAGGTAACAATCAAACGAATTTGTATAGACACCTTGCACTGGAACTCGGTTTATACATGAAGTATGCAATATACATAAGTGTCACCATAATGGATAATTACCGTATCTCCTACTTATCTTTCGTAGTATGCAGATCAACCAATCAAAATTTTGCGCGCTTACCATCCGTTGATTTACATACTACGAAAGATAGATAGGAAATACGGTAATTATCGATTATGGTGACACTTATGTATATTGCATACTACATGTATAAACCGAGTTCCAGTGCAAGGTGCCTATACAAAAATAAGTATTAATCTGTATTTTTTCTGTTAAGTGTTTATAAATTCAAAATAACAGAAAAATTAACGTAGACTATTAGCAATCCAATTCAGACTGTTATGGTAAATAATATATACTGCATCTTCGGTTGTTTGGTGAAATGAAGAAAAACTCGTTAAAATACTGGTACTCCGAACATTTCTACACTCATTTAGGACCGGTGTTTACCTTTATCAGAAGCTGTGTTATCCGAACTTTGATTTTTATTTTATTTGTATGGTAGTTTCGTAAAACATATAGTACCAGTTTATAAAAGCCAGATTGCTATATGAAAATGTACAAACACACTAGATCATTGTGTAAAGGGTAGGGTAACTGATTTAATTTCGGCCACCTTTTTTATTTTTTTGGATGTTTTTTCTGGTTTTTTCCAATTGACCCAAAAATTGGGCTAAAAATCAAACGATAGCTATTTTTGTTATTCCAATGCAAAATTTTAAAATTTCTGTTACACTTAAAGATCAGTGGAGGTTTAAAGGTTTTTTATAGTGGTCGAAATTAAGGCGCGAGCCATTAACTTCGACCACCTAGAAAAAGCTGACTGTAACTATTTTCAAACTGAACAATAAAAATTTATGAAGGTTGCCAATTTATCCTTAGGTATTGCTCTTGGTACATATAACTTAATTTTTCCCCTTTGCAAACTTTAATAGTTATTAGCAAGACTTTAAATAAATAATTATGTCAAAACCGTAAAAAAACAAAGTTTTAATAACCTGTATTTTTTGTTGAATTTTTATTTTTGGCTTAAAAAACGTCAAAAAATTCAAACGAGCAAAAAAATTCTTTATAAATACGGTAGTACGATAATGTTTAAAAACAGTAAAAACCAGCAGGTTCTTTCACCTAAATTTTAAAGTGGCCGAAATTAACGGAATCTTAAAATGCGCAGTTAGTTAAACGTGTTGCAAAATGATTTTGAAGAAAATATTAAAACATAAAAATTAACAACTTGAGCCTTAAATAGAAGATATTTTAAGGTTATATTGTGCTTCGTTCTAAATTTGATGCAATTTAAACACAAAGCGAATATTAAGAAAATCGCAACAAATTCACTTTTTGTATGAAATTGTTGATAATGTAGAATAACAAAAACACAAAACTTTTGCTAAAACACTTTATTCAACTTTAATCCAGTTACTTTTGTGCTAGTTCTTTTGTGTTTTAAAAATAAGCCAATTTTTTAACACCATAAATTGGTGGCCGAAATTAAGGCATGACCGAAATTAAGTCATATACCCTATATTACAAAAATTTAACGAAAAAATGTAAAATTATTCCCGGTTTTGCGCATTGATATTTTTTTATTTATAAATTAATTATTTTGACGAATATTTGATAATGAGGTTTGATTTATTAAATCGTCATCTTCACCAAGCATTAAAAAAATTATCAAATTGTTAAATCATAACTACATTAAAAAGAATTTTTAAGTGTTCACGCGATAGTCAAAACCCTCCAATTTAAACGGAATTTGTTCAGTGTTAATATTCTTTACAGAGTTATAACGTTATAGAAATAGAATCACTTTTAGCCAATTAGCGCTTATAAAAAGAGGAGATCTTTCATTCATTGGAGATTAGTTTTTCCCAAGCACTAATTGGTTAATTAATTGATTAACTAATTGATTCTATTAGCTCCTCCCATAATCATTCCCACAGCAAGACATAGATGAAGTGATCACAAATACTATATGACATTTTGAGCGTCCTTAAAATCCTAAAGTCTTTTTGTAACGGTAGTTTTTCCATTAATATTTTCTTTTATTTTTAAAACACTAACATGAACATCGGGTTTTTATACTTTTTATAAGATAAAAAACAGTTTCTAGGACCTTGAATTACGTTTCACTATGTTTTAAAAAATGTTAAGTCGTAAAGTGCTCTAATGTGTTTGACAGCGTTTCTTATATTCTGTGATAATGTTTTTAATTTCTAAAAAACGTTTCAGTTGCGATGTCTTTTTAAAAATAATTATAATTTATAAATAATTATAATTTTGCCTGAAAAAAAAATATCGCAAATATTTTAACGAAAATTTTTAAAAATTGGAAAACCATTGTAAATCACACAAAATAATTTCAAAAAAGGTTTTTTCTTTATTTTCGACGCTTTAATGTACACCAAAATTTCCAAAAAATTATATTAATTTTATAGACTTTGAATATAAAAAATCCATATTTCTTTTTTATTACACTGTTAAACATTAACATTTAAGTACTTGAAACGTTTGTTAAAATTAAAGTTTGAGTTTGTTGGTGAGACCTTTATTGAATTTGAAGTTGAATTTTGATGTTAAAAAAATTGTTAAAACTTAATATAGTTACAAATTACACAAAATTGAAACAGCGAGAACAAAATAAAACAAATTACATACAATTGATAATGTTAATTTACCTTAAATCGTTACCATATTTAGATAGTTTACCTTGGTTTTAAAATATAAAATTTTAAAATATCGGCTCATTGTAAAAAATCTTTCATAGTATTCGTTCTTTTTGTTTTTACTAAATTTACCGCCAAAATTTTATATTATTTAGTTTTCTAAAACTATTTTATAAATAATGATATTTTTTAAAAAGACCAATCCCTTTTTTTTCTTATTGTATTTATGTATAGAAGATTAAAGGTAAATTCAACGTGGCTGCAACAGTTGTTCGTTGGATTAAAAAATGTTGCCATTAAGTAACCATTCAAATCACGAGAATCTGACGTCACTTTATGGGCCAATTAAGTTCGATTTAATACAGAATATTATTATTTGATAAAGGGACGTCAGATTCTCGTGATTTCAGTGGTTACTTAATGGGGGGCATTTTTATATCAACGAACAACTGCTCCCTTAAAAGGGTTTAGTTAGATTTACAAAAAAATTATTAAATTTCTACGAATATTTTTTAACAGGAAAGGATCCGCTCATTTAATAAGTGGTTTTTACGAATTTTTTATTAATTAGAAAACTATTAAAAAATTATTATAACTCCTGTCTTATAATAATATAAAAATTTAAAATTATAGTTTTAACCACCAAATTTTAATTTCTGGAAGTCAATTCAGTTATGTGGTGCTTAAGCCAAAAGCTTATTCTTGTTTTTTTTCTTATTAAACTATTTCATTGGTGAAAAAAGTAAGACTATGGTAATAACGTAACTATGGTTACGTCGCAAGGAATATGTTATAGGTTTTTTTTAAACTTAAAAAAGCCTTACCTCTGTTTGTCCTCAATTTGTTTTGTGAACGAAAGTGCAGATTTTACACGTTTTTTGTTTTTAAATAAAGCGCTGCAAAAACTAAAACACCCCAGCAGAAAATTTAAACACCTCAAACCAGGGATTTAAAGCTTGTGCACACACAAGTACTTGCTTCCATCTTGGTTTTATTGAAGTGAACGGCGTTTCTGGAGTTTTTATTTTGGCCAAGGCAATTATTACTTTATTAAAAGAATAGTTCTTCCATAATTTCGAACGAAATCATCATTACTGTTGTTTTTATATAATAAAAAAAAAACCAAAGTCGCAAGACTTCTGGAAAACTAAAATACATGAAAATAATTTGACATAAAAATATTTTCTTGTTTTTTAAAACAATTAAAATAGTAAACTGTATAGAAAACAAAAACAAATCTCTTAACACAGCCGCACAAGATAAAACTGTATGTTTAATATGTAAAGGGCAATTAACAATTTCTACTAGATTTTTCTATTTTACGTGTTTTTTCGTTTAATCAACTAATATTGTAAAAACACCTTGGTTTGCTTACTTATTTCTTTGATTTCGTTAAAATGTGATTTACTACTTTTTTTCTACGAATTTTTTAGGTCCACTTTTTAGAGAGTGTTGCAGCCACGTTGGGTTTACCTTTAGTGGTAATTACTATTTAGGAAGGAAAGTCTTTAGGTGTAACACATTTACTTTTTTTAATTCAAACAAATTCAAACAAAGATATTTTGTTGCAAGCCTTTTTCTGTAAGCAATACAATACAATACTGTAAGCAAGCTGACGTTTAAAATTGATATTCAAAATATCTATTATGAAATAATGATTAAATTTAATTTCAGCGTAAAAAAACATCATTTTGCAAATGTGTTTTTTATTTGATGACAGCAAGGAAATTAGGGCCTATTCTATTCAAGGACTACTGTAGTGTGTGTTATGAGCAAACACAGTCGATAAAGGGATATTCTCCGGAGCTCTGGAGCTCGGGTCTTTAAATTTTCAAAGCTTTGCTCAATTTTTGTGCTTCACTCTGTACTTTTTAAATAAATAAATTATAAATTATATTAAAAAGATAAAAATTTTGAAAAAAACCTAGAATTTTTGAAAAATTAATTCAAAAAAGGTTACAAAACGTCACTAAAATAAGTTAAATATATCATTTTAAATTTGAATAAATTTCAAAATACTTTTATGAATAGCAAAAAACTAATTCAAAAAAAGGTTACAAAACGTCACTAAAATAAGTTAAAGATATCGTTTTAAATTTGAATAAGTTTCAAAATACTTTTTTAAATAGCAGAGCTCATAATCTTTCTCGATTTTAAAAAGCGAGAGCTCTAGAACGTGAAATTTAGAAGAAAACAAATAAGTAATAGCCATTTTTTTTCGAATGAATTACTCATCGTTTAAAAAATACTGTTTTTAATCGCAGCAGTTGGCACTTTAAAACGAAAATCGGCTCATACTAAACAACTGTTAAAGCGATTCTAAGGCTTGGGTTTTGTCTAAATGCATACCGGAGGCTTAAAATATTTATCAAATCTGCGTCAAAAATTCCAGAGCAACTTGATTTTTTTATTAAGTTAAAAAAACATTTTACGTACTTATAAATAAATTTTGGGGATTTTTATAAAAAACTGATCGTTTTTTTTAAATAACTTTTGTAGGGAAACAAGCATTTTGTAATTTATTATAATTTATATTTTGTCAAGAATACATGAAATTAAATTAATTAATTTCATGTATTCTTGATTTTGTAATTTATTTTGCAATTTTTAATTTTGTATTTTTTTTATTATTCGCACAATTCAAATCACAAATAAGACAATAAAAATGTTTTGGAATGAATTAATTTTTTTTTTAGTAAACTGTGTCAATAATGGAAACAATCTTCACTGTGAATAGTTTTATTGTCCTTGTTATAGGTTTTCATTTTCATTTATGGATATTTAGTTTGGACAAAAGCAATTTACAGAAATATTTGATTTCATTTTTTTATAATTTAATGATTTAATTTAGTTTTGTGTGCGTATTTCTGCAATAGAATAAAATCAAATAATCATGTATTTTGATAAAGACAAAAAAGTACATGTGCAAAACTAAAAAATAAACTATCAGTACCTCATATAGTTAACAAATTTAATTTTATTTAAGTTTGACCACGATAGTCAAAACCCTTCCATTTAAACGGAAATTGTTCAGTGTTACAGAGTAGAGTTATAACGTTATACATGTAGAATCACTTTTAGCCAATTAGTGCTTATGAAAAAAGAAGATCTTTCATCCATTGGAAATTAATTTTTTCCAAGCACTAATTGGCTAAAAGTGATTCTATTAGCTTCTCCCACAACTATTTCCACAGAGCAAAACATATATGACGTGATCACGAAATCTATATGACATTTTTAGGGTCCTTAAAATAATGATGCGTTTTAATTTGTTGTGACGTATAGAATCTTTAATCTGTAATTTAAAAAACTATCTATAACCTACATTAATAATTTATAATTATGTAAAAAGACCAAAATAAAAACCTAAACAAAAAATGTGCCCATAGCCTCTTGCAATACAATAAAATCAAATCATCATGTATTTTAATTTTTTTAAATATTTTTATATTGCATAATAACAATACCATATGGTTACTAACTATAGCAAAATTCGTGGCATTCTGCCAATAGACAATTTTCCTCAGATTCTTGATATGGTTTAGAACAAAAAAATTATCACTCTTATACAAGTCGTCTAATAACTACAGCATACAGTAAACACATATAATACATTTCATTGAATAATCCTAATAGCAAGAACATATAACGCAAGAGAATGTCCGACATTACACTAAATTTTTGACAAAAATTTTGCCAGAAAAGTCGGACTTGCAAACGTTTGTGCGACTTTGTTCGTGTTTGTGCAAACGTTTGTGCGTTTTAAAATGGCGTCATTCATTCTGAGTTATGGCTATTGTCCAAGGTACGATTCCCATACGCGTCCCAAAATTTGTTTTGACCGATTCTAAAGTAAAATACACATATAAAACATCTTTGTACACTAAATCGAACACGCAGACTTCGTTTTTAATGGTTATTTTTAAGATTTGGCCTTATCGAAAAGAGTTATAAACTAATTTATACCCAAAAAATGACCTTTTTCAGCATATGCAATTTATGATGTTAATAAAAAAAATTGTAAACACACAAATTAAATTAAAAACTATGTTTTAACAATGCTAGAAGTCTGAAAAATTTAAAAATTTTCAAAAAAATTAATAATTCAAAAGTTACATGGACCACCAAAAACATGGACAACAAAAATTTTTTGGCTTTAAACGCTAATTTAAATTTAGTTTTTCACCGATTTTTTGTTCCTAAGCCTAAGCAAAACCTAAAAATTAAACAAATTTGTAATATAATTGATTTTTATTAAAATAAGTTGTTTTTCAAAAATGTGAATTTTTTCACAACTACAATTTTATGGGTATTTGAACGGTTATTATAAAAAATTGGTTGTTACCATGAAAAAAAATAAAAATATATTTGTAACTGCCAGACACTTGGTAATACGAAAAAAATAATATTAATTTGATTAAAGGCTTAATAAAAAAATTTCTTAATAACATAAGTTGTACATGCCAAAATAGGGCAATTTTGGGTATAAATCGGCTTATAACTTCTAATCAAAAGCTCAAATCTCAAAAATAACCACAAAAATCAAGTCTACGGGTCTAATTTAGTGTATTAAGATGTTTTATAAGTGTATTTTACATTAGGGTCGGTCAAATCGAATTTTGGGACGCGTATGGGAATCATACCATTGTCTAATCTTTGCGTTTTAAAATGACGTCATTCATTATTTTAGCGAAGAGGAGGAGGCCGAGGAGGAGGCCGAGGCCGAAGAGGAGGAAGAAGCCGCAGCCGAGGAAGAAGCCCCGGCCGAAGAGGCGCCCAAGTAAGTTTCCAACGACAAAATGAGTCACAATCCGTATAAAATACATGTGATTGTGACTCGTCAATACTGTAGCCAATTAGTGCTGTTTGAAATACTTCCCCACTAAAACAAAATGAACCGGAAAAATATATTTGGCTGGGACCCATTTTGTAGTTAATGGGTGCTGTGTGAATTATAAAATGAGTCACAGTTGCATATATTTTATACGCATTGTGGCTCATTTTGTTGAAATAATTTCCATATTTTCTTCGCCCGATTAGCCTTTCCTGCCTATCGCGTTAAATGCTGGAACAATCATAAACTATGAACCTACCTAGCATAGTAATTATTGGGTCGGCAAGTCCAGCCGCGAAATAAAGAAGTTTCTTTCGGATTAAATACATTTTATTTTAATATTTTTAAAACTAGAAATACTACATAATAAAACATTTATGTAAGCGGTTTTAGCCGCTTTTTATATTAAATTTAAGCTTTACAAAATGTTTTTTTTATTAATTCAAGAATCTACAGGGAAACGGTTAATAAATATAATTGTAAGAACAGACCTGTGCACGGTCTGGAAATGCTCCCCCCCGTTTTATTAGAGGATTTGCCCCCCGTTTTATTGCCCTCCCCCCCGCCAAAAAATGAAAAAGTACCCTAAAATTATGACGCCATTTTTGACGTATGATGACGCCATCATCGCAAATTTTTTGCAGTTTTTAGCCTATTTCAATGTATTTTAAGCCATTTTAGACCTATTTATACATTATTTTCGCTTTTTTTGTTCCTGTTGTTCCCTTTTCCCTTCTTTTTTTCTCTTTTTTTGTCCTTTTTTTCTTGTTTTTCTTTCCGCTGCTTGCTTTCCCCGTTTTACTGTCCCCCCCCCGTTTCAAAAAAGTTGCCCTCGTGCCCCCTGTTTTGGAATTGCCCCCTCAATAAAACCTCGGGCGGGCAGTGCACAGGTCTGGTAAGAACATCTACTGCAAATAAAAAACAAAAAAACAAATAACAGCAACAGTATCAGCTGAAATAAATTTTTAACCCCTGTTAAAAAAAGACGGTTTATTTGTAAAATTAGTATTTTGAGGTTTAAAAAATCTTTCCTGCTTGTTTTATATTATTTTTTTGCATTTACTGACTGATGGCTTTTTACGTTAAATATTTTGCTTTTAAACGCTTCAAACAAACTTTTGCCCAATTAAAATGTAATAAAACCCATATTTTTTGAAAAGTTTTAAACGAAGCATCAAGTTTTAAGTTTTTCTGAATTGAAAATTTCAGGTGTTTGATGCGAGCTTCTACATTTAATTTTTGAAAATAACAGTTGTGACAGATTTTTTAAAAAATTTTCTGTATTGTTCTTATTCTAAAATTACAATTTACATTTTCTATTAAAATAATATTATGAAAAAACTGATATTTATTTTAAAAAAACTACAAAAGGCAGAAGATTCAAGATGTTTTTTAAAAACAACAGCAAACGCCTAATAATTCGAATTTTTTTTTAAATTCTATCGCTCATTCTCTTTATTATGGCTGTGATTTTTAGGTGTATGTTTGAACCTTGAATTATATCTGGCTGCCCTTGTAAAATTGTATGAGCAGACTAATTGAAAATGTGCGATTAACACATTTTTTAAACGAAATGTAGAATGGCGGTTTTTTTTAATTCTTCTTTTTCATAAAATATACAAGAATTTGTAAACTTTAGCTCCTAAAAAAGTAGAATTTTTGTTCTAAATTAAAAATTTTGATAGTTAATTGTTAAAATGAGATATTTGATATTTTTATATTAAGCCACATTTGCTGAAAATTTTGAATTGTTTTATTGTTAAATCGTAATTTTATACTGCAAGTCATCAAGGTCACCTAGGTTTGCTAGGCCAGCTAACTCAGCCAGCTTGATTTGCTATAGTCCTCTAAATAATAGGGTTTTTATTGATGGTTTTACGGGGGAATTTCTTTAGATTTTTCATTTATGTATTTAGCTTTCCAAAATTATTTAATTTTTTAATCCGTTTAAGCAACACGAAAATATTGCAGCTAAAAAATAAAAAAAAAATTACGAAACCAACTTAAAACATTGTACAATAAAACCCGAATTTTTAAACTAACATTTCCATTATAGATAATTTTGTAGGAAACGCATTTACGTAATTTTGCAAACTTTGGCTTCACGTAATTTACCTTACCATTTACAAAATGGTTTATGTTCCATGCAAATTGTTTTATGGATTTTTGATGAAAAATTAATTTTTGGTAGGAATTAAAGGTTTTGTGGACTTTTTCCCCTAAGATTTCTAACGGTAATAACTTGGGGAATTTTAAACACAAAGAAAAATCAAGATATTTTTTGAAGTTGAAAACACGCAAAATTTTAAAAATTTGGTTTCCCTGGTGAAACGCGACTAATCGCAAAATCCGATCATTTAGAAGACTTTAAATTTTAATAATAACTCTGTAATTTCTATGAACGAATCAAAAATAGAATAATTTAGAAGGTGAAAATGCAAAAAACTTTGTAAATTTGGTTTCACCAGTGAAATATGACTAGTCAAAAACACGTTCATTTAGAGGTCTGACTGAACCTTAAATGAAATTTTTTATAACAAGTAGCCCGTGTCAGCCATACGGCTGACAAATAATTTTTCCCACATTTTTTATATTTATTTACTATATTTTTTTTTCCAAATTCAATCCTTTTATGCTATTCCCGTGACTGTAAGCTTTACAGTGATACCTCAGATACCCACTCTAATTTTAGTCGGGGAGAAGGGTCTTTCCCTCTTTTGGTGAAAATATGTTGTCCAGCATAAAGATGTCCGTGTTATTTTTTTACTAATTTCAACCACCTTATGATGCTCCCTGAACTATAAAGTTTCCCAAAATATCTCATTTATTCTAATTTTTTCTGTGGTTGGGGATGGAAGTTTCTTCCATCTTTGGTAAAAATATGTTGTCCAATATAAAGATGTCCATGTTATTTTTTTAAAATTTTAACCCATTTATAACATTCTCCAGACTTTAAGCTTTGCAATGATACCTCATTTAGCCCAATCCGTTTTGGGGTTGGGAAGAAGCCCACCCCCCTTTTGGTCAAAATGCGTTGTCCAGCATAAAAATGTCCTTGTTATTTATTTTTTGAAACATTCAACCCTTTTATGACATTCCTTGAAACTTAAGCTTTGCAATGATATCTCATTTAGCCCAATCCTTTTCGTGGTTAAGGAGAAAGTTTGTTGCCCCTTTTAGTGAAAAAACGTTTTCCAGCATAAAGATGTTCATGTTCATTTTTCCAAAAACATGATATTCTGGCTTTACATTGGCAAATTACTCTTACCAATAAGTTTGAACCAATTCGAAGATAAAAAATTTTTCAACTTTCAAAGTCCATAGGGCCCTGTTTTTGTGAAAATGTGTTGTCCAACCAAAAGATGTCCATAAATTTTTTTTTATTTTACTCCTTTATGACATTTTCCTGTCTGTAAGCTTTGCAATGATATCTCATTTACCCCAATCCTTTTGCTGGTTGGGGAGGAAGGTCGTTCCTCTTTTTAGTGAAAAAACGTTGTCCAGCATTAAGATTTCCATGTTAATTTTACCAAAAAAACATGACATTTTGGTTTTACATTGGATAATTACACTTATCAATAAGTTCGAGCCAATTCAAAGACAAAAAATTTTCACTTTCGAAAATCCATAGGTTTCCCCTTTTTGTGACGATGTTTTGTCCAGACTAAAGATGTTCATGCAAATTTTTTTCTAAATTTCATCTTCTTATGACATTCTCCCGACCGTAAGCTTTGCAATGATATCTCATTTAGCCCAATCCCTTTCGTGGTTGGTGTTCCCTTCTTTAATAAAAAAAAAACGTTGTCCAGTATAAAAATGTCCATGTTCATTTTTACAAAAATCATGATATTCTGGCTTTACATTGCCTAATTACTCTTTCCAATAAGTTTGAGTCAATTCTGAGTCAAAAAATTTTTTAAGTTCCAAAATCCATAGGGTCCTCCTCCCTTTGGTGAAAACGCGTTGTCCAGTATAAAGATGTCCATGTAAGTTGTTTCAAAATTTCAAAACCCTTACGACATTCCCTGGGGTATAAGCTTTCCAACGATACCTCATTCACCTTAATCCGTTGGGTGGTTAGGGAGGAGTTAGGGAACACACAGACAGACAGACACACACACAGACATTACGTCTATTTATATATAGATTACTCAATTAATAAATTACTATAATTCGGCATTTAAATTGTTTTCATTTTTTCAAACTTGTTGATTTGTTTGTATTTAAACAACGCTTTTGGCGCGTTTTAGATTAGACACAGATAAAGACGTTTAAAACCATCTGTAAATTCTCTCCTGTTACACCCTCTTGATTATTAAAAAGGTGTTTATATGGCGCAGACGAAACAAAACAAACAAAGCATAAAAACACAAAAAATATATAGCTTTGGCATTACATTTTCAGTTTTTTGCATGATTTTTACTCTAAGTTTTTGTAATATTATCGCTTGTTCTGTGACTTTATCGAAAAAAAACGGTACAGTCAGGATAATATACCTTGATTGCTACACTTTCTTATCATGTTCTAACGGAGCAGATAATGCATATCGTCATTACTCTGACACAATGAGTCAAAAGCGTCAGAAAATACTCATAACTGCGACTCTTTTTATCCTTTAACACACAAATGGTATAAACAAAATGAGCCAGAAACACGTTGATCTTATACTGATTGTGACTCTTTGTGTCAAAGTAACGACGATAAACAAAGTTTTTGTGGTTTATTGGATGTTTTTGCATATTGTAATTACACCACCTCAACCGTTCACCGCTTAAAAACATGTTATGTTATGACTTATATTGTCGCTTATTGTAAGTCAATTATATTACTGCGTTAAACAACACATCATAATATAAACGTTTTAATTTTATTTTTATAATTTGTGAATGCATGTATTTTATTTGCAATTTTAAACAGCCACAGAAATATAGATTCACTTTTTGCTGCTCAAACCACTCCGTATAATGGTCATAAAGTATAAATATCTGAGATTGTTCAAAGGCTATTTAATAGTTCATATATGAACATATTATTATTTTTTATATTTTGTTTCCTTAAAGGTGCGGCGCGGTCTTAAACTTTTTGTTTTCGATTTTGATTTTTTTTGTGAAAATTTTAGCCCTGCCCCTAATAGCCCACGAAAATTTTTTCAACAAAATATCTCCAGTGGTTCATGGGTTATGGCAAAGTGGCATTTTTCGACAATACTGTACGTGAAAGATACCTTGGTTAAGATTCGTGTGGTATTTGTCGAAATATTGCGTTTCCCGTATTAAAAACCCGCGATTTTTTTGTTGAAACACCAAACGACGGCAGTGATTTTATGAAGTTTGTCTAACCTTTTTTCCTTCACTTCGTGTTTCTAGCGAAAAAATCGAGGGCTTTTTGTACGAGAAACGTAATATCTGGCAAATAGTGCACCAATTTTAACGATCATGGTATCCAATTAAAGTAGAAAGTAGCTGCTTTTTTTGAGTGGGTAATTTGTAACTTAAATCGTTATACCTTTTAAACAATCTTTCACGTACAGAATTGTCAAAAATGCGATATTTGCGGAGTCATAACTCCTAAACCACTGGAGATATTTTGTTGAAAAAAATTTTGTGGGCTACTGGGGGCAGGGGTAAATTTTTTACAAAAAATTATCAAAATCGAAGACAACAAGTTTGACGCCACACGACACCATTAAGTTATTATGGTTTATAATTGTTTTGTTTTTGGAATTCACAAAAATCAACTTATGGATTTAAAAAAACCATTAGCTTTAGTGTGACTTAATGATGATGTAAAACGTTAAAAAATTCGTAATATACATAATTCAATAGCTCTTGTCACATTGCAATTTTTTACTGTTTGAAATTATAATTTTTTGTTGTTGTTGTTTTAAATAACGTTCTACAGTATTTACAGTATTTTTTTGTTTTAGGGAAGAACGCAAGAAGTAAGTTTATCGGTGGGATTTAAACAAATAACAAATTCGCCAATAAAACAATATTTTTTTACAATTTAAATTTTAAATTGCTTACTCGAATATTATAAATATAAAAACCAAAGTAATAAAGTATATTTAAAATGAATTAGCGGAAACACGGTAAAAAATGTTAACATTTTTTCGATCTAAAAAACAAAATTTTGATAAATATATAGTGAATGAGCGAGTGAATGAATAGTTAAATGAGCGCGTAAGCACTATGAAAAAATATTTAAATTATGATATCGAAGAAACGATAAATTTTAACAAAAATCAATAAATCAAAAAAATTCACCAAAATTAATAAATCAATAAATTTTACCAAAATCAATAAACAATATTGGATTCTTCAGACCACCACCGCCAAAACAAGCCACTCCACCACCGGCCGAAATGACGGAGGCTGAGAAAGCCATGCTGGTACGGTATTATAAATTGATTACAATATATAACTATATAATTTAAATACATACACTTCAATACGTTAAGTAAAAAATTTTTATTAAACAATTTCAGATCATTATGTAGTTAAAAAGATTTAAGAAGAAAAAACATTCTAAAGAGGAATTCTATCAGGGTGAAAAGTAATCAAAAAAAAGTAGGTGGGAAAGTAACCACTCGTTCTTCAGGAAAATAGAGAAACACCTGATGCGATTTAATAATAATTGGTTATATCATCTCTAACAACTTTTTTTCATTATTTTTATTCTGGAGCGTTAATTCTTTATTTTTTCCTGGCGGCGAGCGATTACACCCTTAATTTCAGCCTGAAGGATTTTAACTTTAGTAAAAATAACAAAGGAAATGATAAAAACTAAACTTTTTTTTGCACAATTTTTCTTAATAAAAATATTAGAAATTATTAATATTAAATTTTACCTATTAACATTAGTTTCTAATAAAACTAAATAATAAATGCATACACTAACACTGCAGGTAGATAAAAAACACCCCTGCGTTCGAGACGCGATAAAAATCAGAAAGTGTTAAATTTTAGCTTATTAATATTAAATTAAATATAAATTATACACACTAATTCTTCAGGCGGCTCGAAAGAAACACGAAGACGAAGAAGCCGCTAGAAATGCGGAATACTTGGAAAGCCGCGAACTCGCCAGACAGCGGGAAAACGAAGAATTGGAAGCCCTCAAGGAAAAACAGGTATTCATTTTCAATTCGGAGAAATTTGAGCCGAAAATGGGAATAGTAAAGCCCAAAAAAGCACATTTTGAGTCAAAAAAAACTTGGAAATGCAAAAATAACTTGTTATCTGAAAATGAAAAAAAATTAGAGCCGTCACCGGATACGAAATATGTAGAGTCGTAATTAGGGAATCTTGAAACCTAAAATTGAAAAAAGAAAGCGTTAGGCTTCCAATTTCAGCGGCTTCCAGTTCGCGTAATTTTTTGACGACCCCTTAAATTTTTTGACTTTCGGCTCAAAGTTGTCCGTTTGTTTAGTTTTAATTTTTAGAAAGAAATGCTCATTTTACTTTAAACTATACTATTTTATGCGAAAAAATAAAGCGTACAAAATAAATTATCTTACATTTAACGTAACAGTTTCTCTATATAGTTTGATTTTGTTATACTTAATCGTTTCAGAGGCGCAGAAAAGAGGAGCGTCTAGAGGAAGAGGCTAAAATGCAAGAATGGAAGCGACGCGAGCAAGAACGGCGACTCGCTGATGAAGTGAGACAATTTTTTAAATTTATGCTGATAAAATAGGACTCTTTTATTCTGCAATGGTAACACTTATTTACAAAACAAACGACTAATGTAGAAGACACAAAATCGCGAAAAATTATTGTAAAATTTTTCATAAGCTTTTTTAATAAGGATGGTCAAATAATGTGGATTATCATAAAAAAATTCTAAAATTTTATCTGAAAATACATCTCCTAATTTAAATAAGTTATTAAAATTTAATAAATAAAATATTTAGCAAAAAAGAAAAAAACTTCGTTTTTTAAATACCGTACATCTCATAATGAGTTTTTATCAGTGGCATATGTTAATTGAAATATTAACGGAATTTTAGGAAGCCAGAAAAGCTAAAGCGGAAGAATTGAAGCGAAAGAAAGACGCTGAAAAACGAAAGAGGTATAAATTAAGTTTTTTTTAAATAAAATTATTCTTACTGTAAAAAAATTATCAAAAACTATAAATATAAAGCACGAACTAAATTTTCAGCGAAGACAAAACTATCATTTTATCAATTAGTTGAAAATTAAGGAGGTTTTAGGTCACATTCACTTAGGTTTGTTTTAAAACGTATATTTTTTCAATATTTTCATAAAAAACAAAAAAAATCACGTATTGGATGTGTGCCGCCAAATCTGCCGCCAAACTGACTCCAAATAGCCGCCAAACCGCCGCCATTAAAAAACTAAGGTTTTAACTCAGTTATATGTAATTACAATAATGTTAATCTCATATTTACATCTGTAAACAATTTTTTATAGTACAAAAAACTGTTAATCTTTTTTTTTTTATTCTACAAAAAAAATTGAAAACAGAGTTGTATTTCTTCACGGAGATCTGCTTTTTAGAAAGTAGCTGAGCAGACTATAGCCTATTGCGTCGTGGGGCATTATGTTCCAGCAGTATAGCTATCCATATAAAAGCAGTTACTAATTTTCAGCGCGCGCCGCGCGAACTTTTCAGCACGCAATATAGGCTAACTCGGTTTTACTCGACTTTTTTTACCCGACTTTTTTTATGGTTAAGCCCATGCGTTCCTAAGCCTAAGCGAAGCCTTAAAAACAACCTAAACTTTAACAAATAGCTGCGCGAAGAAAGTTTAGGTTGTTTTTTAGACTTTGAAACCTTTAAAAAAGTCTTTAACCTTTAAAAAAGTCAAGTAAAAAAGTCGAGTAAAACCGAGTTTAAATTTATAATATATTTTTGTAAATTTTAAATTAGAAAAATAAACTATAAATTAGTTAAAACCGTCTTATTATAAAATTTTTTTACTTTCACGCCTTAATTCCTAAATGACGGCAGTTTGGCGGTAGTTTGCATACATGGGCACGGGGGGGGTTGGGGGGGTTAAACCCCCCCCCAAAATCTGAGAAGTGGGGTTTAAACCCCCCCCCCCAAAGGAGTGGGGGGGGGGGAAAAGTTAAACCCCCCCAAATTTGGAAAAAAGAAGAAAAAAAATTATTTAAAATGAATTCTAACTGCCTCCCAAACTTTAGTTTTGAGGTCAAAATCATTATTTTAAAGCAATAAAAAGCTAAAAAAATCAACAAAAAGTGCTTTTTGGCCCAAAATTAATTTTTGTTACCTATTTTTCGTTTAAAATTGAAAAACTATATGGGTAAAATGCACTCAAAAAAAAAAAACCATATAGGTAAAATGAGTTTCTCGGATTTTAACCCCCCCCCCCCCCCCTAATTTGGGGTTTAACCCCCCCCCCCACTCCGGACCAACTTGCCCATGTATGGTAGTTTGGCGGCAGATTTGACGGCGCACATCCAAGACGTAAAAAAATCTTAATCCTTACTAAACCAAAATGCCATCAGGTGGCGTCAAATCTAAAAACGCGATTTTTTTGCCAACACACATTGAAAACTTGATTTTGATATGGTTTGATAATCTTTTGAAACTGCAAATTTTAAATAATTTCGGTTGATAAATAAGCAATTTCTGATGTTGAAAAACCGCCTAGCGGATTTCCAACATTTACAATTATCTTTAATGTTTAAAACATTACTGGAACTAAAAAAAGTCTTCTTAAAATTAGAAACTAAGGGCTGTTTGTGTAATTTTTGTTTAAATTTATATTAATTATTTTTAATTTCGCTTATTTTTTCAGAAATAACCGCAATTTATTCTTGTATATGGCATTATTTTTACAAATGTTGCAAATGAAAAAAATAAAATTCACATTATTATGAAAGCAAATTGCAAATTAAGTTATCTTTTTAAGAAAAAAGCAAAAAATTAAATGGTCATTATGTTAATAATAATATATGTGTAAGGATTATTAAAACCAAATGTAAAAAATTTTGCTTGTTAGATTGGTCGCTTCCACGTTCTACACAGCATTTGAGTTTAGCAGCGAACTTTAATGTCGACTGGCAAACTTTTATTCTCAAAACTTATAAACTAAATGAAAATTGTATCCTAAATTAGTTTGCACATTATTTACAAGTTTGTATTCCCAAGATTAAAAAACACTAAAAAATAAGAACCCATTAGTAAAATTGACAAACAAAATTTGTAGTAAAAACTAAGCAAATACAGAATTTAAGTGGGTTTTATATCAATATTTACCGCATTTAAAAAAAATTTCACTACCGAATTTGTTTCATACAAAGCCGCCAGAAGTCTCTTGCGAAGACTTCTGTAGTTATCTTATAGTTATATACCGTGAACGTCACTGAAATTCAGCGAAATTCGCATACTTACTGTAAATTTTAGGGAATGCATTATGAAAATCTGGTTCTTAAAACGATTCCCGAAAGTCGCGTAAATAAATCATAATAAATGAATATAAATAAATAAACAAATGTAATAATAAATAAACAAATAAATAATAAATAAGAAGTCTTCGTGAAAAAATCACCAGGGACCTGTTTCATAAAAACCTTTGTAAATTCTCATTTTACAAATCTCCGCCTAATTTTTGTACAATACACGATAAAGATTTTTCTAGACTTGTAATCCAGGCGGAGCATATCCGCGCACTGGTCTGCGCTGATTGGTCACAGCCACGTCATTTCATCTCCGCTGATTGGTCAATATTCGCCGTGTCCTATATCCTCTATCATGTAATTTACAAAAAATAGGCGGAGATTTGTAAAATGAAAATTTACAAACGTCTTATGAAATAGGCCCTAGATGCGTGAAACTATTTTCTTTTTTTTTAATTGTTAGCAATTTTTATTCAAAATTTGTTTAGATTGGCTATGATGGCTGGCCAACTTGGAAAGGGCAGCGGTGCAGGTGGCCGCAATTTCACCGTTCAAAAGAAGGTAAATGACTCATTTAAATTATAAAAACAGGGCCCTATTAACTACAGAATGAAACACAGTCACGCGTATTTTATACGAACTGTGGCTCATTTTGCCGTTGTAAGGACGAAATGCCATAAATAAAAAAGAATGTGCATTTTTTATTAAAAGAGCAGCCCTCTAAATGTTCAGATTAAATGACTGGTTTATCTAATTGTTTAAAACCATTTTTGTAAAATATGAATTTCTTGGGATTTAATTTTTGGGCTTACGACCATATTCGAGTGCTCTACCACTGCGCCAAACTCCTTCACGTTAAAAAACTTCAAAAAACCAATATATATATACTCACCTTTTAGGAAACTTCTGGCGAAATCAGCAAGGCAGCGGACTAGGCCCGTAAACTTAATTGTTTTAAGAAATTTCTATAAAATATCAATCCTCGGGGAATCGAACCCTTGGGTGTGCGAGAGCCCCACCCATTGCGCCAAAGTTCTCCACCTCAGAAACATGAAAAAAAAACACGTTATATACCTTATACGTTATAGGAAGCTTCTGGTGAAATCAGCAAAGCGGCTGACGAAGCCGGATTCAGCGCCGAAGATCAGGCTGCCGCCAAAAAAGCCTTCCTTGCCAGTCTTCCCGGTCTAGGGATTGAAGGCATGAACGCCGACGGGATAAAGGCGGGTGCATCATTCTTCTAAAAAATATTATTAATTATTTTTACAAAATTTAATCATACAAAAAATAAGACCTCCTCTTTTTAATATAATCTTTATCTTGCTTACACCGTATAATACCAATGTTATTTTTCAATTTAAGTTTCAAATTATCCAAAAAAAAATCTATTTTGAAAAGTTTTTCTTCCTTGATTGTGAATTATGTTATTAATTCTGTAACTTAAAAAGCAAGTTGTTTGCGTGCAAAAACCATTTTGACAATACAGCGAATAAAAAAAGTAAAAAAAACAATTTAAATGTTTTTAAACATAAAAATAAAAAAACGGGCCCGTTTCATAAAAAGCTTTGTAAATTCCCATTTTACAAATCTCCGCATATTTTTTGTAAAATAAATGATAAAGGTTTTTTGGCTTTTTCTACAGAGGGAGCATCTCCGCGCTGGTCTACGCTGATTGGTCCCAGCCACGTCATCTCCCTTCCGCTGACCGATCAATATTTGTCGTGTCGTATATCCTCTATAATGTAATTTACAAAATTATAGGCGGAGATTTGTAAAATGAAAATTTACAAATGTCTTTATGAAATAGGCCCGGGGCCTATTTCATAAAGACGTTTGTAAATTTTCATTTTACAAAACTCCGCCTATTTTTTGTAAATTACATGATAGAGGATATACGACACGGCAAATATTGATCGTTTAGCGGAGATGAAATGACGTGGTTGCGACCAATCAGCGCAGAGCAGTGCGCGCAGATGCTCCCCCTGGATTGCAAGTCGAAAAACCTTTATCGTGTATTTTACAAAAAATAGGCGGAGAATTGTAAAATAAGAATTTACAAAGGTTTTTATGAAACAGGCTCCAGATCTAAAAATTGATTGATTTTAACTTTTAATTTACTTTTATTTTTTTTATTTTTAAATTATAAATTAACTTAAGGAATTTTGTTTTTTAGGACCGCATTCGAAACATCCACAACCGTCTATGCAAGTTGGAGGCCCTGAAATACGATCTGGAGAAGCGCCACGAGGCTCAAGAATACGATGTAAGTTTTAAACTATTGGAGTTTTTTTAATTTTTATCTATTTCATACTGAAAATTATACACACTGCACTTTTTTAAACTTTTTTCAGGGTAAAATATGTTTAATACATAAAGCTGAAAAAACTCACTGTTTTTTTTAAATCCTTAAATATTATTATTTTTGCACAAAAATCTTTGGGCAATTCGCTAAAAAAGTTTTTGGAACGAAACGTATTCTCGCGCGATCTTAATTTTCATAAACCCCTACTATTGTTTTATGTCAAAATACAGCATTTTAACTGCACTAATTAAACTTTCGCTTACATACACCCTTTCCGTGGTCAAAGTATGCTTAAATCTATTCCCATGGTTTTTTTACAAATTATATTTGTTTTTTTTATATTTGTTACAAGTTTTTTCCAGAGGGCTTAGGTAAACATAGATAAACTAACGAGACAGAGTGAAGTTATATAACTTAAGTTTATTTTTGGAAAATGTTCGTGCACCGTGATTTCTACTGTGATGTTGTTCACTGGAAAACAATGAACTTACCTAGCATTACAAAAATTTGGGTCCGCGGTCCCGCCGCGAAATCAAAATTTGTTATGAAACCAATAATTTTTACAGATTTTTTTCGGAAATTGGAAATAAAACAACTATATAAAAACAATTTCGAATATTTTTGATAACTTTTAACAATTATTTAGAGCTATATTAAGCGTAACTAAAGTTTCTCATATGTAAATTTTTTGGTTAATTAGAAAAAAAAACATTTTGTGATGCTTAACTAAATACAAAAAGACCACTAAAATTTTTCAAATAGACGTTTTATTTGTATATAGTATTTCCAGTTTCAAAAATAGTATGAAAAAATAATGCATTTAATTTAAGAGAAACTTTGTTTCGTGGTGAGACCGCCGACCCAATTTTTGTTATGCTAGGTAGGTCCATAGGGACATAATAACACAACTAATTACAAAAACGACACATCCTAATATTTCTAATAATAAATTGGTGCCAAAATCATATTTATTGTCAATATTGCATTTATCCTAAATCACGTCAAGATTTTAAAGACCCTCAAAATGTCATATGAATTCGTTATCACGTCATATATGTATGTTTTGCTCTGTGGGAATAGTTGTGGGAGGAGCTAATAGAATCACTTTTAGCCAATTAGTGCTTGGGAAAATTAATCTCCAATGGGTGAAAGATCTTTTTTTTCATAAGCACTAATTGGCTAAAACTGATATTCTATAACGTTATAGCTCTGTAAAAAATATTAACACTGAACAAATTCCCTTTAAATGGCAGGGTTTGACTATCATGTTTGTAAATAGTTGGTTATGCACCATCCACGATTTTTTATCAGTGAACACTTGCAAACGTATTTCTTTTTTATAAATAATATAATATAATAAATCATTTTTTAATTTAGCTGAAAGAGTTGGGTGAACGGCAGAAACAGAATGCCCGTAACAAAGCCATTGCTATGGGATTGGATCCTGAGTAAGCCTTCAATATCGTGTGGAGTAAAATCCTTTCATATTTATATCATATCAAACGTGTTTCAAGGGAATAAGCCTAAGCCTAAACCTAAGCCTAAGCCTAAGCCTAAGCCTAAGCCTAAGGAATTGGATCTTGAGTAAGCCTTCAATATTGTGTGGAGTAAAATCCTTTCATATTTATATCATATCAAAAGTGTTTCAAGGGAATAAGACTAAGCCTAAGCCTAAGCGTAAGCCTAAGCCTAAGGGATTGGATCCTGAGTAAGCCTTTTATATCGTGTTAAGCGAAGTAAAATCCTTTCATATTTATATCATATCAAAAGTGTTTCAAGGGAAAAAGTCAAAAATTCAATTTTGGACGGAAACTGTATTACGTTACAAAACGGTTATACTTTATTTTTGTTTTTAAAAAAATCACGAAAACTGACCCAAAAAAAGTTTTGTAATGTAGTTAGCCAAACAAGATTTTTATGGTTGTTTTTTGTGGATTTTGGATAAGTTATGAAGCTACCGTTCAGAACACAAAGTGCGGTTGATTTTTTGTTTTTACAAATATTTTATGATTACAAAGGAAAAATAAACTTCATGTTTGTAAATATAAAATGTTTGATGTTTTTGCTATTAAAGGGTAATAAGTAATTAATAAGTAATTTGTTAAATTTTAGAGTTAGTTTGTAAGTTTTTAAGCAATTTCTTTCCAAATATAAATAATTTATTATATTGTTTAGGGAAGCCGTCAACTCGCCTCACCCGGTAAAATTTCCATTATTGTTTTTTTTTGATTTTTGATTTTTTTAACTTTAATTAAGTTAAAAATTATAAAGAAAGGTTTTATAATCAATTTTTATTTAGTTTTTGTATAACAAAATAAAAACTAATAGTTTTATTAATAAACAAAAAACGTGTAATGCTATAATCTACAAAAAGTTTGTTTGGATAAGAATATAAAAAACTACAATTATACTAACCAGAATTTTAATATGTATTTTTTTAATTTTTTAATTAATTTATCGACAATTTTTAATGGAATTAAATTTTTAGCCGAAAATGCAAGTTGCAAGTAAATACGATCGTCAAATTGATCGCCGTTCTTATAAGGACAGACACACAATGTTCAATAATGTAAGTTTATTCTTTACCAAACAAAATAATTAGGGTATCTGACTTAATTTCGGCCACCAATTTAGGGTGTTAGAAAATGGGTTTATTTTTAAGTCACAAAAGAAATAGCGCAAAAATAACTGGATGAATGTTGAATAAAGTGTTTTTGCAAAAGTTTTATATTTGTGTTATTCTGAATTATCAAAATTTTCATAGAAAAAATGAATTTTTTGTGATTTTTTGGATTTTTGTTTTGTGTTTAAATTGCATCAAATTTAGAACGAAGCACTATGAATATAACCTTAAAATAACTTCTATTTAAAGTTCAAAATTGTTAATTTTCACGTTTTGATATTTTCTTCAAAATCACTTTGCAATGCGTTTAAATAACTGCGCATTTTAAGATTCCGTTAATTTCGGCCACCTTAAGATTTAGGTGAAAATACCTGCCATTTTTTGCCGTTTTCAAATATCATCGTACTACCGTATTTTTAAAGATTTTTTTGCTCTTTTGACGTTTTTTGACGTTTTTTTAAGCCAGAAAAAAAATCAACAAAAAATACAGGTTATTAAAACTTGTTTTTTAAGGTTTTAACATAATTATTTAAAGTCTTGCTAATAACTATTAAAGTTTGCAAACGGAAAAAAATTTATTTATATGTACTAAGAACAATACCTAGGGATAAATTTGCAACCTTTAAAAATTTTTATTGTTCGTTTTGGCAATAGTTATAGCAAGTTTTTTCTAGATGGCCAAAATTAATGGCTCGCGCCTTAATTTCGGCCACTATAAAACAAGACTTTAAACCTCCACTGATCTGTAAGTGTAACAGAAATTTTAAAATTTTGCACTGAAATAACAAAAATAGCTATCGTTTGATTTTTAGACCAAATCTTGGGTCGATTGGAAAAACCAGAAAAAACTTATTCAAAAAAATAAAAAAAGGTGGCCGAAATTAAGTCAGATACCCTACATGTCGCAAAAATAATGTGGAGCTACTGACTTAAATTCGGCCAGGTCTTGATTTCGTCCACCCGCTGTTTTTGGCATTGCCACCTTAGTGTGAACACGTCCTGTGTTTAACGTTAGACACAAGAGCGGTGGCAATGCCACCGCGAGGTGGCATCGCCACCTCAGTATGAACCGGGATTTAGTGCTCCGGGGAACACAACTATTTTGACATTTGTAACATCGCGGAAGCTTCGCATATAACAACATAAGAAAGATGAAAAAGTTTTTAACAAAATTTACGGAAAATGAGGAAAAAAACTTTACAACAAACCAGAGCAAAAAAGACTCACATTTACAATACTCACTGTAGCATACAAATCAAAATATTTGGGAACGTTTGGAAAGCTTTTTGAGCTAAAAATTTGCCCTTAAAATAATCAATACGTGGAAAATTTTTCGATTTTTCAGCCTAAACAGCCCAAGGATCCTAAAATTTTCCACGGAACCGCCCGACCGCCTAACGAATGGGGTAGGAAAGAAAACGAGGAGCTGGAAAATATCCGAAAAAATTTGGAGCCCCCCAAATACGTAGAAGTGGCTAAGGATGAGAACGCGAAACCGCCGATAGCGCCCATACCCTCTGTGGTTCCCGAATTAGACCCGGTAGGTTTTATTGATTTATTTATTTTAGTTTACAAATATAAAAACATAAATCAAAACCGTCACTGACGTCACTCATAAATCTATCGTTTCTTTAGTCAAATAAAAAACAGTATTCCGTAAAAAGCGGACCCTCCGGATTTCCGAAGCTTTATTTTTAAATGTTATATTAATTAATAAAACAATAAGATTATTTAAAGTTTACGGCTCTGGCTCAACTCGAGTTGGAACATATAACCGAGCAAAAATTCCTAAAAATATGGCCTAAAAAATATCTATATGGCATTAAATTTACACTGGCCGTTTTATTTGTCTTTATTAAACATTTTTTATTAAGATTTAAATTTTCAACTAAAATTAAGAATGTAAAAATTAGTTCTAAAATAAACCAAATATTATGTACTTAAAAATTAATTGTAGATGAAATAAATCTTGCTGGTCTTGACAAAATATAAAGGGAAATGTATGAAAAAATGTGCAAGAAATTACTTAAAAATGTGTTGTGGGGACATGAAAGAAATAATTTTAAAAATCGTTGACGGTTTTTAACAAAATGAATTAGAACGCAATTTTTCAAAATTTAATTGACAAAAATGGTTACGTTTAAACGGTAAAAGAGTGGCTAATTCTGTTAAAAAAGTTAATTAATAAAAATTTGTAAACCAAGCTATTTAAGATTTAATATTAAACGCAGTTTTTATTTAAAACTTTCAATTGTTTTGTTGTTAAAATTTGATTTAGCATTGTTGTAAGTCGTTGAGATGAGCCAGGTTTAATTTCCCTATAACTGTAATAATTAAATAATAAATACTTTATTTGTTTTAAATTCAGGTAAAAATTTGGAATATCCGAAAATTATTTAAAATTTTAAACCTAAATATATTAAAACTAGATTAAATAATATTTCTTAAGTATATCGTAAAAAAACAAAAACTTTCTAGAAATATTATAGAATAGCAGTTATAAAAAATATAAAAACTAGCAATAACAAACTAATTGTTACTTTAGGATGAACTTCCGCAGAAAAAAAAGGTAACTTCCAATGCGGTAAAATAAATGTCGAACCCAAAAAGTTTTTACCCCGTGTGCTTTTTTATAGAATTTTGGAAAATATTAATAAATAACATTAAGTTTTTAACAGAACAAAATGATCATTAACTTTTAATTTAATTTTTAAGTTTTGCTGTTTATTGTTGATAATTTCGATAAAGATATAAAAATAGCTAAATGTTTGTAAATGTGCGAATTTCCAAAGTTCTATGATAAAAATGCAAAGTAGATAAAGTTCTCCCATGCGTTTTAGAATTGTCCCTGCGTTTGGTAAATCACTTGCCCATGTTCATCCATCGTTATTGTTTTTTTGTCTTTAATCAATGTTAAATGGTTATATAACTTTAGATTCGTATGTTTTTTATATTTTCTTGTAATATGTTTGTGACTTTGTCTTTATGTTGAAAAATGAGTTTTATAGCTAATTATTTAAATGTATTTAACACTATTAATATATATGGATTTACATTAAGTTACATTATTTTTAAGTTCCTACAGTAATTATAGTCTGAACGCGAGGAATATTTTTACACACCGAAAGACAAAGAAATTTATGTGCCACCACCATCTATCGAACGAAGGGTATTTGTTTTATATTCAAATTTAATTTTTTTATGTTCTCCACGTTTGCAAACAGAAAACGAAGAATTTGAATTTATATTATGAAATTAAAATTATTAACCCGTTCCTGTGATAGCATTTTCCCCCGTTACCACGGTGAAACTTTCGTCCCACGGCGGTGGACTCTTCTTCTGGACATTGTGGTATGTAAACTTTACCGCTGTAAGTCTAAAACAATAATTATTGTTGCGCACAAGCGCTCCTTTTCTTCTGTGCGCCCGGCTTAATAAGCAAACGGCCCATTGATTATTCAAATTCTAAATACGTAGATAGTGATAGCAAAAATATATAATATAACGAAAAATGTGCAACTCCTATATAAAAAAGTAGGAGGAGGGGGCGGGGCCGCGAGAGGGGGGGGAGACCCCTTAAAATGGCTACTATGCCATTATAGTGGAGAGTGTCATTTAAATGAGAAGCTCATTATAAGGCCTACTTTTCCGTACTTTTTTATATAGGAGTTGCACATTTTTGGTTATATTATATATTTTTGTTTTTCAGTATGAAACGACTGAGCTTTACAAAATCCCACACATCCTCTTTGGATGTGGTACGAATCCCAAATAAGAGGGAAGCAAAAATATATAATATAACGAAAAATGTGCAACTCCTATATAAAAAAGTACGGAAAAGTAGGCCATTATAATGAGCCTCTCCATTTAAATGACACTCTCCATAATAATGGCATAGTAGCCATTTTAATGCGGGAAAATATGCTGTTCGCCTAGGTTATTCTGCACAAATGTGCGCGGATCAATAAAAACATTTTATTTCATTTGGGGGATGCGCGCGCATTTAGTGTAAAGTGACGTAGGCGAACGGCATATTTTCCCGCATTAAAATGGCTACTATGCCATTATTATGGAGAGTGTCATTTAAATGGAGAGGCTCATTATAATGGCCTACTTTTCCGTACTTTTTTATATAGGAGTTGCACATTTTTCGTTATATTATATATTTTTGGTATTACGTACCAAATAAGTGAAACAAAAGCAAAGGCGACCTCTGGATCGGGTTAAAAAATCTTTGTTTTCTGAAACAGTTTAAGTTAGAAAATTTGCAAAACACCAACAAATAACTAATAACAACTAATAATTTTAACATTCTGTTGATATAGTTTTTAACCTAATTTGCCGTGTTTACTCCATTATTTTTTATTTTTATTCTTTAGGCGCAGAGACCCGAATCTATTGTCGAACCTGACGAAGAAGTTTGTTTGTTTTGTTTTTTTTTATTTTGAATTTAAATTTATGTATGTTTTAATCGACCAAAGTCACGTAAAAATAATTTGCTTAAAAGTGCGGTGCGGAATCAAACTTTTTGTCTTCAATTTTGATATTTTTTTGTGAAAATATTACCCCTGCACCGAATAACCCACAAAAATTTTTTCAACAAAATATCTCTCGTGGTTCAGGAGTTATGACCCCCCAAAAATGGTGTTTTTCGACAATTCGGTACGTGAAAGATTGCTCAATAGGTATACCGATTTACGTTAAAAATTATACACTCAAAGAAAGCGGATACTTTCTACTTTGATTTAATACCTTGATCGTTAAGATTCGTGCAATATTTGTCGAAATATTGCGTTTCCCGTACAAAAAACGAGCAACTTTTTCGTTAAAAACACCAAACGACGGCAGTGATTTTGTGAAATTGCCCAACCTTTCTTTCTTTAACTTCGTGTTTTTAGCGAAAAATCAGGAATTTTGTACAAAAAAACGCAATATCTCGACAGATACTGCATCAATCTCAACGATCAAAGTACCAAATTAAAGTAGAAAGTAGCCGCTTTCTTTGAGTACCCTTGCTTTGTAACCTAAATTTTTATACCCATTGAGCAATTTGTCACGTAGAGAATTGTCAAAAAAATGCCATTTTTGTGGGGTCATAACTGCTTCACCACTGGAGATATTTTGTTGAAAAAAATTTTTGTGGGCTATTGGGGGCAAGGGTAAGGTTTTCTGAAAAAATTATCAAAATCTAAGACAAAAAGTTTGACTCCGCAACGCACCTTTAAGAATATTTGGCACGCAGCTGATTGATCGATCTGTATGATGTTTATTTCAGTGATATTACGTTCAGCAGTTTTTGCGCGGTTTCCAGCAAAAAAATCGAGGTGCTTTGACTGTTGCGAACGCACTTTTTAAACAAACGATATGCAAATTATTGTTAACGTGACTTTAGTCAATTACGGGATTTAAAGTAAATTTTCGATTACCATATTTCAAAATCACTCTTACAAACAGTGAAATAAATGTTAACTAATTTTTTTATAAAAACGTCCGTTATAATTGTTTGATTTTCTTCTAAAATATGCATTTCATTAGTTTTTATTAAGAACAGTAGATAGTTTTTTTTTTCAAACAAATCTCAAAAATATAATAACAACCGGTTAAAACTATATAGTTTGGAATAAGAAAAAACCGTTTATTAACAATAACCGTGTTTAGAGATCTAAATTATTATGGCGAAAATGAATTTGTTTTTGTAAACCGGAATATTAATTGTTTATTTAATTATATTGTCTAATATTGGGTATAATAATAAATAAACAATAATCAAACAACTCATTTGAATTTTTATTTTTATAAAAATAATTCGACAAAGTTTAACTGGTTTTAAAAGTTTAATTTAAAGTATAAATGGTACGAAATTTAAATCAAACAATCATTAAAGATAAAAAAATAAGACAAGAATCTAACAAAAAACACATAAAAATTTTATTGTTAGTGTTTTAAAATTGTTAAATAAACTTGCGGTTGAGAATAAAATAATGTGGTAGGTTTTTTTATAAATAAGTTATACGATTGGGCTGATTACCGATAGAAATATGGTTACGAAATATAGTCATATAACATATGGGTTGTGCCGTTGAAATTTAAAAAGAAATAGACGTGTGATCACGTATTAAAATTAAGCGTAAAAATCCAAGCAAATAAGTAATAAAATGATATCTGAAACTAAATATTTTCTTTTTGTTTTACTTTGTTTCTGCGGAAAAAAACTCTGACTAACTAAAGACACGCACAATTCAAATGTTGTCCGGCTTGGTCAAAAGTGTTGTAGAAAAATTTTAGCAAAAATTCTTATTTTTTTTTGTTTTTATGGTTTATTAATTTTTAAGTATAAATTTCTAGCTAGGTTTTTTTATTTTTTAACATTATGGATTTTTACTTTTATTACATGTATAAGTACATAGATACCTTAAGGAGATACAATTGTCCAAAGCGGAACCAACAAAAGACGATGAAGAAGAAGAACAGGAGGAAGCTGAAATAGAAGAGGAAAAAGTGGAACAAGATAAGGAAGAAAAAGAAGGAAACGACGATGAAGAAGAAGAAGAAGAAGAAGGCGAAGAAGAAGAAGATGAAGAGGAAGAGGAGGAAGAAGAAGAGGAGGAGGAATAGTTAAATATATGTACTTTTAAAATGTTAGAATATTTACAATAAGTGAAAAAGTATGGTTGAAAAATAAAGTAAAAGGAATCTAACAATTTTATGGAAAATTTTTCCAATTTATGTGCTAATAATTTTATTATACTCAAAAAATCTGAAAATAAGGAGGTAAAAAGATTGCGAAAGACCCCGGATGAGAAAAACAAGAAAGTGAAAAGGTAATAGAAGCATTTGAAAACCATAATATTTCACTTATTGTTTTGTAAACGTTTGTTTTGTGTTAAAAAAAATTAACAACATTTGTTTGTCGTATTTTTATTGTTGTACGTGCACTGAACGACTGTTTTATGTTTTTTTTAACTCGAATATTGACCACTTTCCCCTTTTACGCTTGCACTCTGCTTTTTGTTGAGCACATTTATGCGCCAGAAAGCAAAATAACTTTTGGTATTGGTGATTCGGTGTTTAGATAAAATTAGTTTTTTATGTTTACATTTTCTGAGTTTCTAGTAGTAACAATTTCCGTAGCATGGATGGTTTTTAACGTGTTTTTAAGTATTTTTATCATTTATTTTTATGGTAAAACACTTTCTATTTTTATCATTTTTAGTTTACTAATACTTGTCATATATGTATTTTTTCATAAAACGGTGGGGAAAATTTCTTTATATGAATAGACCTAATCCTCATGTCAAAAATTATTTGAAACCCAATATAAAAACAAAAATTTTTTTATCCGTTTACAGGATCTACAAAAATTCAAAAAACTACAGCATATATAAAAGCCAATCTAAGCTAAAAAAAAATATGGTAGCAGAAAAAATCACATTCTTTTTTAATTGATGCATAGCTGTACTTAAATGTCCCGATAGTAGTGAAGTAAAAAGTTTTCACTTTTTATGTTTTTAGTAAATACATTTTTACATTTTTCTGCTAAGATGATCTAAAGATGCGAATATGAAATGTTTGTGGACTTCAGATCAACGAAGTACAATAATATGCAATTTTTTTGAGAATTCGGGACTAGCTGAGGACAATAATTTGCAATTTTTTTTGGGTTTAGTTAAGACCGCTGAACACAATAATATGCAATTTTTTTAAGGATTTGGGAGGACATTAATTTGCAAATTTTTTTAGGTTTAGTTACTACCGCTGAACACAAAAATATGCAAATTTTTGTGGATGTAGGATCCGTTTGGGACGATAATATACAATTTTTCTAAGATTTGGGAAGCGCCGAGAACAATATTATGCAAATTTTCACGATTAAGATCCCGTCACATACAATAATAAATATAAAATTTTTGGTGGATTATTATTACCAACTGAGGACAATAATATTCAACTTTTTAAGGATTTGGGACCCGCTGGGGACTATAATATGCAAATTTTTTTGGATTTAGGACCCTCTTCCTGAACCAGCAGCCGCGGAACCGGAACCAGCCGCAGAGGCCGAAGAAGAGGAAGAGGAGGAAGAAGAAGAGTAGCCTTTTCATAGGAAGAATATGCCTGTTTTTGCCTCTTTGGCATGCGATTCTTTAATCTTTACGATTTTCTTTCTATAATTTTATTATAATAGTAACTGCCATTTAGTAAATTTATCGCCTTAGATATTTTTATTAATAAGCCGTAGACAATCAAATTATTAAAACTATTTATTCGTATGTTAAATTATTTTTTTGTAATTTTTAAGCAATAAATTTATTTGCATCATAACATTGCCTTCCATTGCAACTTTAAAGTTTTTATTACCAGAAATTTAATTACATTCTTGTTTGCGAAACCCAGAAAATCCATGCTTGAAAGATAAATAATTTTTATATGTATAGCAATCTTACAAATCAAGACTTAAAAAGTCGTCGATTTAAAAGCAAATCTTAAATTACAGTTAGATTTAGCGATATTTGAGTGACCATTTTGTTCCGAGAGCATTAAACCAGTAAAATATAAAAAATTAAGCGTGGAATGATTTGGCTCTGTAAATAGCGTAGAAAAATCATACAGAATCAATTTTAGCTAAGCAATGGTTAGCTAAAAGTGATCTATAACATCGAAATTTAGAATTTTTATTGGCTGAGTTTTTAGGCCTTGAACAACAAACAACGTTTTTTCAAATAGAGGGTTAAAAATTAACGTGAAATATTACTTGTAATATATACTGGCAAAATCATAATAAATAATACAATAAACCTGAAAATCTGGTTTTTTTGTAAATATTTTAGTTCCTTTGCAAACCTGATGATTGTAACTATTTTCTAATTTGTTTTAAATAAAAAAAAGCTTGTCCGATTTGCAGCACAAAATTGCCTCCATCATATCTACATAATCGATCAGAAACTTTAAAAAATCTGATGGTTTAATAATATTGTCATTTTTATTGCGTTGATTCGTAGAAATTGTTTTTTTTTCCAATGCTATGAACGAATAATTATTAAAAGCAGACATAGTTTACGCATTGATAGACCAGTTCTGAATAAGCGTCTTTTAGTGTACAAGAGAAGGTACAAAAAAATGATAAAATTTGAAAAAAATCGTAGTTTTCTTAGTTTTTTTAGTTTAAACCTACGCTTAATTAAGATTGATAGACGATTATATTTTCACTAGGTTAAAGTCCTTTGATATATCAGTTGTGCTAAATAAATTTTGGTTTTTTGATTAAACATCACAATAGTTAGAAAGCATCACTAAAATTGTGTTTTGAAACTAATTTTCAAACTACATGGGGTGGGGTTTTCTTAATGTTTTGATTGTAAAATTATTCAAAATTAAAAAATTAATTTTAAAAAGTCCATTCCAAACTTTTAAATAGAGCATTTTTTGTAATTGAAACATTAAAAATGTGGGAACCAAGCGCGCCAGCAGCGCCGTACCTACGAAGCGGCAAAAAACTAAAAATCCTCAAAAAATGCTTTTGCTTTTGTAATATTAAGAAATATTTAAGAAATTTTGAGGGGAAGAAGTCCGGATATTAAACCAATAAATATTTTAAATATTTCAAACCGTAAAATGTACTAGTCGCTCGCTGTTTCTAAATTTCCTCCCTACATATGATTGGCGCTAGCTGTATTCCTCTTTCATACACTAAAAAACCCTTATTCAGAACTACTCAATACGCATTAACCCGTTGGGATTCTTTCCGCTGCATATCCGCAAAACGGATTTCCGGGTCATTGGACCTAGTAGCGATGGCGCTATGCAACCATTGGAACACTGGAACCGGAACCAGAACTGGAATTGAAACTTGATCCCAGGAACCGGAACCGGAATTCCAAATTTTGCCGGAACATCAGGAACGCAGAACCGAAACTGCCTTGCTATGATATTAAACCGGAACCAGAACCTGAATTGAGATTTTCAAAAAATCGGGAACAGGAGCCAGAACCGGAATTGACACTTTCCAAAATTCTGTAACAGGAAGCTGAATGGGATTTTAAAGTCTTGCTGGAACATCAGGAACCCGGAACCGGAACTACCGATTAAACTGAGGCGGGGGGGCTTTTGGTTTCGCTTGTTGTTTTCTTCTTTTTTCCTAATTAAGATACAAGGTAACTGTGGAATTTACAGACATGTGATTTTTTAAATTCTAAACGCCATTTTATTAGTATACTTTTTAATTAAAAATACAAAAGAAAAAATGCGTTTATTAATTTACAACTGTGACGTATTATAAGCAGTTTTTATGAAATAGGCCTCAGAACCGGATTTGAGATTTTCAAAAAATCCGGAACGGAAACCAGAATCGGAATGGAGATTTTTCAAAAATCCGGAAAAGGAACCGGAACCGGAATTCCAAATTTTTCCCGGAACATCAGGAACCCGGAACCGGAACTGCGTTTACTGACGCGAAATCTCTTCTGTTGATTTGCAGTGGTTTACGGTCGAAAAAAATCCCAAAGGGTTAATACAAAACCAAAAATTTGTTATAAAAATACAAGTCCAAACTCAACAATTTATAATATAATCTAACGATTCTATTGAAAAGAAATTAATCTTACATGTCTTACAATTTCATGAGTTAGGATGTGTAAGCAGTATTTAATCTTTTGCAATTAACGTTTGAAAAGATGCAGGTTCCAAAAAAAAATCGCCGCAATAAAAAAAAATAGGAAGATGATCAGCATGTTTACAAACATAAAACGAATTAGCAAAATTAATCAATATATAAATCAATATATAAATAAACGTAATGTGTACGCCCACATTACGTCTATTTCTATATTAATTGATAAATTTTGCTAATGTCTGTGTTCTCTAACTCCTCCGCAGCCATGCAATGAAATAAGGTGAATAAGTTATCATTAGATAGTTTATAGCACGGAGAGTGTCGTAAGGAAGTTTAAATTTTGAAAATTCTCACATGGACCTCTTTACATTGGACAACGTGCTTCATCAAAGAGGGTAGCCTTATGGATGTTGGAAAAAAAAATTGTCTTTGAATTGGCTCAAACTTATTGGTAAAAGTTACTAAAGGTAAACCCAACGTGGCTGCAACAATTGTTCGTTGGATTAAAAAATGTCCCCCAATAAGTAACCATTCAAATAGCGACAATCTGACGTCACTTTATCAGCCAATTGAATTCGATTTAATAGGGAGTATTTGTTTCATAAAGTGAGTCCGATTCTCCTGATTTGAGTGGTTACTTAATGGGGGGCATCTTTTAATCCAGCGAAAAACTGTTGCAGCCACGTTGGGTTTACCTTTAGTTAATGTAGACTCAAAATATTGTGTTTGTTTGGTACAATCAGTATGGACATTTTAATGCTGGAAAACGTTTTATCGCTTAAGAAAGGATTAACCTTTCTCCCCAACTACTAAACGAATTGAGCTAAATAAGATATTATTGGAAAGTTTACAGTCCGGAGAAGTTCATAAACAAGTTGAATGTTTCAAAAAAACAACATGGACATTCTCGTGCTGGACAACATTTTTTCCCCGAAAAAAGGACCCTTCTCCTCAACCACAAACGAATTGGGCTAAATGAGGCATTATTGCAAAGTATACGCAGTCCGGGGAATTTCATAAATACATAGTGTTGTTACAGTACTCAGATTTTATTCCATTACCAATGCTATGCTGGTTGTCCAAAAATATTCCAGTACAGTACCAGTAAAAGTACCGTTCTTATTTTAGTTGCAGTACAGTACCAGTACTATCCCTACCTCATATTTTATTTCGAGTACAGGACCGGTATTTTTTTAAAAAACCCTAATTTAATTTCAGTATTTTTCAACGATTTGTGAGGAATATTCATGATAAATAAAACTGTAATGTTGGGCAATTTCCTCAGAAAAATATTTTATTACTTGACGTTTCGAAACCACGACGGGTTTCTTCTTCAGAAGAATGGTTTTTTTTTTAACGTAGTGGGTAAAAACCTTTACTAATCTAATGTATTTTCGATATTTGATCAGCATACCTGGGGATTGGTTCAAAGTGCTGGACAAAGAGCTTAACGTATAAGTATTTAATAACTGAATGTAAACTAATTTTGGTTCAACGCAAATATGCTTAGAACTTTTAATGCTCTGATAATACAGTGGCTAAGGCCCTAAAATAATTATTCACATATTGAACTTAATCCATAATTGTAACAAAGTGATATATTTTACATACTTAGCGGTATATTTTAATGCAAAAACAAACTCTAGTTTTACGCTCTAGTTTTACGTGTGTTAAAGCCGCCCAACTCGCCCATTATTGCACTTTGTAAAAATCGTAAATTTTGTATTCGCAAATAAGGACATGTTTGTGTTTCAGCAAAAAAAAACTGCTTTGTTGGTTAATTAACAAACTTTGTTGTTTTTTTTTTGTTTTTTTTTTATCCTTTCCAAATAGATGTAACCCATTTACTTTCGTGTCTGGAATTTAATTAAAGGTGCGGTGCGGAGTCAAACTTTTTGTCTTCGATTTTAAAAATTTTTTGGGAAAACATTACTCCTGCTCCCAACAGCCCACAAAAATTTTTTCAACAAAATATTTCCAGTGTTTCAGAAGTTATAACCCCCCACCAAAAATGGCGTTTTTCGACAGTTCTGCACGTGACAGATTGCTCAATGGGTACAACTATTTACGTTACAAAATATGCACTCAAAGAAAGCGGCTAATGTTTATTTTAATTTGATACCTTGATCGTTAAGATTGAAGCAGTATTTGTCGAGATATTGCGTTTTTCGTACAAAAAACCCTCATTTTTTTCGCTAAAAACACGAATTGAAGGAAAAAACGGTTGAGCAAACTTCACAAAATCGCTGCCGTCGTTTGGTGTTTTTAACGTAAAAAGTGCGGGTTTTTTGTACGGGACACACAATATTTCAGCAAACATTTAACCAATCTTAACGATGAAGGTAT
>JASAMX010009172.1:0-22932 GCA_030248175.1 Microlaimidae sp. YZB2_3 | reverse complement strand
ATAGATTCGAAAAAGATTCTTCTCTTTTGAATTTGTTGATTGAGAAAAAAACAACTTATATACATTTAATACCTATTCAGGGAGCGAAATTGTGAATTGTCCAGGGAGCGAATTGTCGCCGCAAAAGTAGGTGGCGAAATTGGGCGAGAACGAATTGCCCCGGTCATTTTTAGTAATGTGAGATTCGAGACACTTACCATATATATGTAATATGTAAGCATGACATATATCTTGTACTTTAAATCATATCCAGACCTAACTAACACAAACCCAAGTAAAAACTCACACAATCAGCCAACATGCAAATACATACACGGAACAAAAAAACAAAAACATACACAATCAGACCTGTGCACTGCCCCCCCCCCGGGGTTAAAACGGGGGAGTATTCAAAAAGGGGGGCATGGGGGAAACTTTTTGAAACGGGGGGCAATAAAACGGGGGGGCAAGCAGCAGAGAAAGAAAAAAAGAGAAAAAAAGGAGAAAAAAAGAAAAGAAAAAGGGACAAAAAAGCGAAAATAAGGTAAAAATAGGCCTAAAATGGCTTAAAATACATTGAAAGAGGCTAAAAACTGCAAAAAATTCGCGATGATGGCGTCATCATAGGTGAAAAATGGCTTCATAATTTTAGGGCACTTTTTTATTTTTTGGCGGGGGGAAGCAATAAAACGTGGGGGGGGCAAATCCTCAAATAAAACTTGGGGGGCATTTCCAGACCGTGCACAGGTCTGCACAATACATAAGCAAAAAATATAAAGTTTAGGGTACTGAAAATTTTTTAATTTTTATAATCGCCTGAAGTATAGAGATATCCGTTTTAACTAAGCTTCACCCACAAAAATGCAAAAATCAGTAAATAACTATGTTAATGTATGTCCTCAGTCTCGAAAAGAAAATTTTTAAAATTAAAATACGCGCATTAAAAAATGCGTACGTAAAACCGCACGAGTTTTCCCGTGTCAGACAGTATCATACTTGTGAGTATATATGAAATGAAATTAAATGCTAATCATAATAGCTTCCTCTCCATTTTAATTCGCGCAAATTAAAATGGCTTATGCTTTTATTATGGAGAATGCCATTTAAATGGTTTAGGGTCGATGGAGCCGAGGGAACTTGGAGCCGAAAATAAAAATCGCTAAAACTATACCTAAGCCTAAGCGAAGCCTAAAAAAAGGTCAAAATTTTTTTCGATGGCTCCAAGTTCCCTACTTGCGGCTCTAAAAATCCCGTACCTTATGATATGACTGTGCACTGAATTGATAGAAAAACGCAAATTAATATTTCATGTAAATTTTTAAGTAAAACACAGATTTGCTTGTCATTTATATACCTAGCAGAAAACTATCTATTTAGTATGCAAATACTTTTAAATTCTACTTCATTAAGTTTAATTTTATAAAATGCTATAAAAATGCTGTTAAATATTTAAATTAAGTTTTATAATAATTTATGACAGAATACTTATAAATAATAAATTGTAACGTAATATGTTCATACTTATAACGTAATAAATAAACACCGCTGCACGATATTTGTCATGCGCCCCTTTCGGGTGCTTTTTAAATGAAGAGGCTCATTATAATGGTCTACTCTTATTTAATTTTTTATACAGAAATTTCACATTTTATATATATTTTATGTATATTATTTGTATTTTTTTAAAATTCCAACTATTCAAATTATTTTAAAAAATTTGAAATTTATATAACTTTAAAATTAAAAGCAGAGAAAAAATCTATCCCGGTACATTTTTCCCTGGGGAAAGAATTTACCGAGGGAGATAACAATATACCGAGATGGTTTTTCCGAGGGGGATAGAATATACCGGGAGAGAGTTTCCGAGGGGAAATAGCATACGGATAGATTTTCGGAGAGGATAGAATATACCGGAGAATATTTTCCGAGGGGGATAGAATATACCGGGATAGATTTTCCGAGGGAGATAGAATATACGGGGATAGATTTTCCGAGGGGGATAGAATATACCTTATAGATTTTCGAGGGATAGATATATGGATAGATTTTCCAAAGGGGATATAATATACTGGGATAGTCTTTCCGAGAGGCATAGAATATACCAGGATAGATTTTCCAACGGAGATAGAATATACTGGGATAGATTTTCCGAGGGGGATAGAATATACCGTGATAGATTTTCCGAGGGGGATAGAATATACGGGGATAGATTTTCCAAGGGGGATAGAATATACCGGGATAGATTTTTCGAGAGGGATAGAATATACCGGGATAGATTTTCCAAGGGGGATAGAATATACTGGGATAGATTTTCCGAGGGGGATAGAATATACCCCGGAAGACTCCTTCCGAAGGGAGTAGAACAGACCGGCAGAGATTTTCCGAGCGGGATAGACTATACTGGGATAGATTTTCCGAGGGGGATAGAATATACCGGGATAGATTTTCGGAGAGGGATAGAATATACGGGGATAGATTTTCCAAGAGGGATAGAATATACTTGGATAGATTTTCCAAGGGGGATAGAATATACCGGGATAGATTTTTCGAGAGGGATAGAATATAACGGGATAGATTTTCCAAGGGGGATAGACAGATCAAGAGATTTTCCGAGGGGGATAGAATATACCGGGATAGATTTTCCGAGGGGATAGAATATACCGGGATAGATTTTCCGAGGGGGATAGAATATACTGGGATAGATTTTCCGAGGGGGATAGAATATACTGGGATAGATTTTCCGAGGGGGATAGAATATACCGGGATAGATTTTCGGAGAGGGATAGAATATACCGTGATAGATTTTCCAAGGGGGATAGAATATACTTGGATAGATTTTCCAAGGGGGATAGAATATACCGGGATAGATTTTTCGAGAGGGATAGAATATACCGGGATAGATTTTCCAAGGGGGATAGAATATACTTGGATAGATTTTCCGAGGGGGATAGAATATACCGGGATAGATTTTCCGAGGGGGATAGAATATACCGGGAGAATATCTCCCGGAGGGGGATAGAATATGGGATAGATTTTTCGAGGGGATAGAATATACTGGGATAGATTTTCTGAGGGGATGGGATAGAATATACCGTGATAGATTTTCCAAGGGGGATAGAATATACTTGGATAGATTTTCCAAGGGGGATAGAATATACCGTGATAGATTTTCCAAGGGGGATAGAATATACTTGGATAGATTTTCCAACGTGGATTGTATATACCTGGATAGATTTTTCGAGAGGGATAGAATATACCGGGATAGATTTTCCAAGGGGGATAGAATATACTTGGATAGATTTTCCGAGGGGGATAGAATATACCGGGATAGATTTTCCGAGGGGGATAGAATATACCGGGATAGATTTTCCGAGGGGGATAGAATATACTGGGATAGATTTTCCGAGGGGGATAGAATATACTGGGATAGATTTTCTGAGGGGATGGGATAGAATATACCGGGATAGATTTTCCGAGGGAGATAGAATATATGGGGATAGATTTTCCGAGGGGGATAGAATATACCGGATAGATCTTCCGAGGGGGATAGAATATACCGGGATAGATTTTCCAAGGGGGATAGAATATACTGGGATAGTCTTTCCGAGAGGGATAGAATATACCAGGATAGATTTTCCAACGGAGATAGAATATACTGGGATAGATTTTCCGAGGGGGATAGAATATACCGTGATAGATTTTCCGAGGGGGATAGAATATATGGGGATAGATTTTCCAAGGGGGATAGAATATACCGGGATAGATTTTTCGAGAGGGATAGAATATACCGGGATAGATTTTCCAAGGAGAGAAATATATTTTATAGATTTTCCGAGGGGGAGAAGACAGATGGGTATAGATTTTCCGAGGGGGATAGAATATACCGGGATAGATTTTCCGAGGGGGATAGAATATACTGGGATAGATTTTCCGAGGGGGATAGAATATACCGGGATAGATTTTCCAAGGGGGATAGAATATACTTGGATAGATTTTCCAAGGGGGATAGAATATACTTGGATAGATTTTCCAAGGGGGATAGAATATACTTGGATAGATTTTCCGAGGGGGATAGAATATACCGGGATAGATTTTCCGAGGGGAGATAACAGACCGGTAGATTCAAGGGGGATAGAATATACTTGGATAGATTTTCCAAGGGATAGAATATATGGAGACAATTTCCAAGGGGGATAGAATATACTTGGATAGATTTTTCGAGGGGGATAGAATATACCGGGAGAGATTCTCCGAGGGGATAGAATATACCGGGATAACTTTCCGAGGGGGATAGAATATACTGGGATAGATTTTCCGAGGGAGATAATATATGGATAGATTTTCCGAGGGGAAGAGACAGACCGGGGATAGATTTTCGGAGAGGATAGAGATACCCCGTGATAGATTTTCCAGGGGATAGAATATACTTGGATAGATTTTCCAGGGGGATACATATCTAGAAATTTTTCGAGAGGGATAGAATATACCGGGATAGATTTTCCAAGGGGGATAGAATATACTTGGATAGATTTTCCGAGGGGGATAGAATATATTGGGATAGATTTTCCGAGGGGGATAGAATATACCGGGATAGATTTTCCGAGGGGGATAGAATACACTGGGATAGATTTTCCGAGGGGGATAGAATATACTGGGATAGATTTTCTGAGGGGATGGGATAGAATATACCGGGATAGATTTTCCGAGGGGGATAGAATATACCGGGATAGATTTTCAGGGGGGAAAGAATATATCTAAATAGTTTTTTCGTGGGGAAAAATTTTAGGGGGAAAAGAATATCTTTTGAAACCGGAAGAGATTGAAATGGTTTACACCGTTTACAATCGTTGGGTGAATTTAAAGGCAAAAAACTAGGCTTACATTGGCAACAACGAGTATTTTACCTATAAAACTGCTTTTGGGATACAACTAAAATTAGATGTTTTTAAAAAGCAAAATAAACTGTAAAAATATTGGATTTCTTTATATTTAAAATAATAATTGAAATTAAAAAAATGGTTTCGAGAATCGAGATTTTAAGAGACCACTTCAACTTGCCAGGTTTTTACAGGAATTACTTCCGATTCGAACTAGAATCTAATAATCATTATGAATGATGATGAATAAATTTTATTGACAAACTTTCATTAACTCAACTGGTCAAAGAACCTATTTAAAACAGAAATTTTTGAATCCAATTTTAACCAAGCAAAAGTCTGGCAAAACAAAAAAATTTTCTCGGTTTATTTTCTTTTGTGATCATAATTCTATTAAATTTAAAAAAACACTTGCAGCTTGATAAAGAGGGCTGTCTGCGTTCAGACTGTTGTCCAGTAGAGCTCTGCACTTTCCCGAGTACAGCAGTTCCGCCAATTCCAGCTGGGTTGAGAAAAGTTTGGACTCCGATGGTATTTTACTGAGTTCTATTGCCAAGAAACTAGAATAGATCCCGCAAAGAACGGCCAGAACAAGGCAATAAGCAGCCACTACAACGGCTGAAATACGCTCCAAAGACCTGAAAATTATATAAATTTGAAGAGCCACATTACAACTAAACAATAATCAGCTAACAAAACGGCTGAAATACGTTCCAGAGACCTAAAAAATGTATGAAATAAATTTGGGTTTTTTCGCTGCCTGAATTCACCGAGTTGCCTATACTATTCTGTGCTTATACTTGGCGCTGTGCCATGTTTTGGTACCTTTCTCTTCCCTGTAATTTATTAAAAGTAAATTAAAGTGTCAAAATTGTCGATGTATTTTAGTGAAAAATAATTTGAAAATTTTAGTAGAAAAAAATATTTTAGTAGAGTTCCATTCCATATAAACGATTTTCAAATAAAAGGTCTCAAAAATCCCTGTATAGCATTAAGTTTTATCCATACCAAATACTATTTATAAAAACAATATTTAAACTATTTTTACCTCACAACAGCATATGCAAAATTCTCTATCATTAACATTTATAAATGTTAATGATTTTTACTGATGATCACAATTATAGGCAAAAATCATCATAAATTACGACTTAAAAATATGGTCCTATATTGTTTTGCATCTTAATGTGCAAAATACTGAAAGTACTCAAGCAGCTTAACAAAAAATGTTTAAACTAAACTTTGCTTTTATTTTGAAGAAAAACTTAAATTTTTTAAAGTATTTATTATTTTTTAAGTTCGATAAACACATTAAATTGTCGTTAAAACTCCGTTTTTTTTATTTTTCTATTTGCAATTTTATTTTTTTCGATTTTGATGCTACCTATACCAAATTTGTTATACAATTTTTTTATTCGCACTGGATGCATAGCTATAAGCTTTTTTAAATAAATATATTTTATTTTTTAACTTCAGCGTATTCACCAATTTTTTTACTCGCACTGGATACATAGCTATAAGCTTTTTTAAATAAATATATTTTATTTTTTAACTTCATCGTATTTTGATGTTCCTTTTCCTACCCTTCCACATCATGCTTCAGAGTATGGCCTTTTAAAGTGGAGGGAGCTGCTGAGGTGCGAAGCTCTCTCCACTATTCAGGCGGTTTCAGGTTTATTTAAGCTTAAAACATATTTAAATTATTCTATTTGCAATTTTATGATTCTTTTTTTATTCTAATAAGTTTGGAAAAAAATTAAATTTACAGATAATTTTTGAATAAATAATATATGGCACTGATTTTTAATTATTCAGGAAATTAAATTATAGTACAAAAATAGGGCGGATCTCTGGAGCAACCCCCGGAGCTCCGCAAAGCGGATTTTTGATCCAAAGCTCGGAGCTCTGGAGAACATCAGTATTATTGTATTAGTTCCGGAAGTAACTGAAGTTCCGGTTCCGGGTTCGAGATGTTCCGGGCAAAATTTGGAATTCCAGTTCCGATTCCTGTTCCGAATTTTCGGAAAATCTCAATTCCGGTTCCGGAGTTCTGGGGGTTCCTCAGTTTAAAAGGTAGCTCCGGTTCTGGATTCCGGATGTTCCGGACAAAATTTAGAATTCCAGTTCCGGTTCCTTTTCCGGATTTTTGAAAAATCTCATTTCCGGTTTCGGTTCCGGTTCCGGTATTCTTGCGAGTTTCGCAGTTCCGGCCATAACTAAGTAGTATACTTAAAAGAATACGCGAACAAAGCGGACCTTTCCACTTTTCCGAGTTGATTCAGGCCGAAAACCGCACCGGAAATCAACAGGAACAAAAGCTGGAGTCGAAGGTCGAAAACGCTGATCAAATCCCAGGAGGAATGTTTGTTTTTCAAGCGTTTCACCACGAAAACGGGACCGTCCTCGTACAGGGCCTGCGTGTATCCATACTTGTAATGAAAATCCTCCAGGAGCACCTCGGGATTCAGCAGTATATCTAAAACATAGTGGCGGAAGTAACACGCTGTATGGAGAATCACGACGGTTAATTCAATGTACACAAAGGTCTCGAAAAGAATTGAAAATAATTTGTATATGACCGGAAAAAATGAAAAAGAAATAAGTATTTACAACCAGCTGTTTTTTAGAATAAAAGTTTTCTGTTGAATTGTTATTTTCGTGTATTATGATCTTGTTTTCTTTCGTTAACCAAAGTCATATACAAAATATTTTTAAATCTTTTCAAGACCTTTGTGTACATTGAATTAACTGTCGTGATTCTCCATAGAATCACTTTCGGCCAATGAGCGCAGAAGAAACAGTTGATAATACCTCAGACCTGTGCGCGGTCTGGAAATGCCCCCCCTCCGCTTTATTGGAGGATTTGCCCCCCCCCCCCCTCCGTTTTATTGCCCCCCCCCCCCAAAAAATGAAAAAGAACCCTAAAATTCTGCGCAATTTTTGCCCTATGATGACGCCATCATCGCAATTTTTTTGCAGTTTTTAGCCTATTTCAATGTATTTTAAGCCATTTTATACATATTTTTACCCTATTTTCGCTTTTTTTGTCCTTTTTTCCTTTTCCCTTCTTTTTTCTCTTTTTTTTCTCTTTTTTTTCTTTTTGTTTTTTTTCCTCTGCTTGCCCCCCCCCGATTTATTGCCACCCTCCCATTTCAAAAAAGTTGCCCACCGTGCCCCCCGTTTTGGAATTGCCATCCCCAATAAAACCCCGGGGGGCAGTGCACAGGTCTGTACCTGCCATTTTAGAGTCCTTGAAATTCTAACGTGAAAGCCAGTAATTCATGAATCTCACATAAAAAGTAATTTCCATACAATGTTAGTTAAATGGCATATAAGCATGAGTTGCTGCTAGCTGATTGAATATCCAGTATAATTAATCGTAAGTTCACGTTTCCATGCGCTGTGTTTCAGTCAAAAAATTAAGAGAGTCAAAAGTTTCGAACGCAAAAAAATTAAGGAGAGTCAACAGATTCGAAAGCACTTTCTAGTCCTTAATCTCAATTACATAAGGTCCAAGGACTAATTTTGCTCAATTTCTTATTGTTAATTTTTACAATAGTGTGTGGTAATTAATAAATAAAAAAACAACAGTAACATATGGAAAACGAAACACGCAGAACAAGTCAAATTAAATGCGTCCGCAACTGTTCACTACTCTTAATTTTGTGGTTGGAAACCGCGCGAAAATACTAAACGTACTATTTATTATACCGAATGTACAAAACGCACTAAACAAAATTGTATGCAATTTTTTATTAGCAACAAATCAAATCATAAAAGAAAAATGTCTTTTTTGTCTTTTATGATGTTTATTTAATAGTAAAGGTGTATTTATTAATATATATTTTTATAGTAATTTTTAATAATAAGTACATTTATCGAAATTAAATAATGTGAACAATTATTGTTAAAAAAACTTTTTTTTAACAATATTAAACCGTTTTTGTTTCAAATTCCATATTGTTTTGCTATTAGATAGCCAATTTAATCGATATAATAAAGGTTTCATTTGCTGAATGAATTGTGTTCTGTACCATAAAACCCGTTTTTCTCCACGCAGCCAGCAGCAGTGGAACCGAGTAGTTTTACATTCTAGGACAGTTGGTGATAAAATATTAACGTCAAGACGCTCACGGAATTTCATCGATGCTACAAATCATCAAGGTCACTAGGTCTCTAAGGTTTTATTTGTGTATAGCTTCATATATTACAGAAAAATCAATTTTGAAGATAGGGTCTGTATTACACAACGAGTAAAAAGTAAATAATTAAACGAACTATAAGTATTAATTACTAAAGTACCGCAAATTTTCTGTGTGACATACCTGCTGTACCGTTCTGAATATATTCTTTAGCTTCGTCTCCTGTAACAGTTTTAGTGAAGCTAAAATGTTTGTATCCGATTCGGGTAAATACATCCTTTAATAAAAAAATTAGTGTCAAAAGCCTCGAAAATAAATTTATTACGTACACAAAAGACCCACAAAAACAAATTTTATCAAGATTAGCGCAATGGCAGTAAAAAAAATTCTTATAAACAAAGAAAAAAACAGACGGCGGTCAGACTTCTGTCGAAGCCGTCAATTTTTTGTTTGGTTTCTTTGTATTAATTGTTTCAGAATAATTTTTTTTTTAATTACTCCTTAGAAATTACCATTTAATTTAAAAAGATGTTGCTATTTTATTATTTCAATATGTCACCAATGACATTTTTATTATAATGGCATACCACTATTATAATAGCATATTCCCAATTTCATTTTACGCCAATTTTTGAGAAGAGTATGCCATTATAAGAAAATAGGCAATTTTTATACTGAATTGAATTGAATTTATTTAGTTGCGCAAATAAACGAAAGCATCTTTATTCCACGAAATAATAGAAAATATGTCATTAAAATTGCGTAAATCAAAAAGATGTGTTATTATAAAGGTCTATTCTGAAACTAGGTCATTGTAATGGCCTAATCGAGCGCCATTTTTTTTATAGAAATAATAATTACTTTGCTGTATAATTTTCAATTATACGACGCAGTAAGACCTGTCTTGGAAGAAACTGGGAAGTAATGTGGATGCAGGTAGGAGGCGGGGTGGGAGCATGAAATCTGCGTCAGAGGCAGGTAGGAGGCAGGTGGCAATGTCTCCTATGTTTGAACATATATATGTAAGGAGGCAAATAGGAGGCATGCTAAAACTGTCTAGAAGCAAGATCTACCTGTCTCCATCGCAAATTGTGTCTCCTAAATGCCGTCTGTCTCCTACCTATCTCACATTAAAATTCACTTGCCTTCACCCTGCCTTCCTCCCCAATCGACCAAAGTCACATAAGGATTAATTTGCATACAACAGGATTAAATTTGCAATACATCCTTTGAAATTTAAGTTCAGCGTTTTTACAAAAAAAAAACAACAACAATCATCGTACATACACTGAGTGTATCAAGATTGTACTGAACTCAAAATACCAAATGATGTATTGCAAATTTAATCCCGTTGTATGAAAATTATTCCTCATGTGACTTTGGTCAATTGAGGCACCCCGTACTCACCGGGATATTAGGTGAGTGATTATAAATAAAGTGTAAGTTTTAAAGAGGCAGTTGACACCCAACCGTTAGTAAGAGAACATCGGGTCCGGGAACTGTGCAGTTGTTTGGGTAATTCGGGAAGCATTCGTTAACGAATGGGGCGGAAGTGCTGCCCACAATATGGATAGCCGCCGTATTGTTCATTGCTCAGTCTTAAGAGTTTACGACAAAAACCAATAGAAAATCAATATAAAAATTGATAATTCATCAGAATAAAATATTGAGTTTACTATGGAAATCCATCGCTTGCTGTGCGTTTTGAAGAGCGGCCAGATAATAGATTCACGAAAGCGTTTCAAATAATTTAAATCCACATTTTTTATAATATATAAACAAACTTCTTAGCTAAAAATTCCATATGCATAAATCATTTTGTTACATTTAAGTCCTGGAAAAAGTATTAAATGCCAGACAGCTTGAAATTACCTACAACACAAATTTTAGCTACATTTACCTCAGTAATAATTTTTCAAACTTTTAATAAAAACAGTGTTGAGGCGATTAAGTTCAAAATAAAACGGTTATACGTATACCTCACTAACAGATTATTAGTGGATTTATACAAAATTGTTTCAGTAAATATATGACATATCTCAAACAATTGGCTAGTTGTTTTTGAAATTTGTTAAAATAGTAAAAAACAAGTATAAAAAAATACCAATTGTTTGGCATGCAACATGATTTTCCGACTATTTTTGACAATTATAGCTAAATTTGTCCTGTAACTTTTTTTCGGATTTTAGCAAAAAGTTTTTTTGTTCTTAATCCAGAAAATAAATCTATAAAATTTTATGCTGTGCATAACAGTGTTTGCTATATGGAATACTTCAAGGGAGGCAGCTCTTTGAAAAATTTTCTTGTCAATGACTGCAAGTTATAATGGCTGCGCTTAAAACAAAATATATTCTCATAGAATTTATAAGTTCATATTTACACGTTTGGTTTTTGATACATGTAAAATACCAACACAAAAATTTTAAACAGTCTTTTTTCTAAAAAAAAACTTGGTTTCCAGTTACCACATTCCAATAAAAAGTTGTTCTGCTTAACGTATTTTAACAAAATCTTTTATAAACAACAGCAAGGTATCAGAAGACATTTCTTTAAAATTTAAGTAATAAATATAATTAATGGTCCTTTTGAAAAATAATTTTTGATTTTTTTTTATTTTTATTTGGTTTTTGATTTCTTTATATGACAGGTTTTGAATTTGTTAAAAATTTTTTGATTATTTTCTTTTGTTAGCGATAACAAAAAGTGTTTAATTAATAAAAACCCCAATGGTTTTTTTTTTATTTTGCAACATTTTCTCCCGTAAAAATTTTGTCTGGAATTAAAAATAACTTAATTGTTTATAAGACACCCAAACAAACAAAACCACATATACCATAACCAAATACCACAACCACATTATAAAAGTTTATAGGTCAAAAATATTATGACTGATATTGTTTTTTTCAGTTAATATTTTTTTGAATATTACAAAATTAAAACTTAAGCCTTTTGGTTTATTATATATTTTTTTAAAAACACCAATATTCGCGAAGTAAAATTGATTTATTTTAACAAGTGGGTGGCTTCTAAAAATCAAACTGTGTTTGAACTAAGTAGTTTATGCAATAACTCTTTGGAAATTTATTTTGTTGTGTTATACATTTTTCGTAATGTAAATTGATACATCGATTGGTACTAAATAAAAAGCACAAAATATGTTTTTTATTAGTATACTCGGCACCTTTAAGACTTTTTCGTTGCTTATTATATATTTTTCTTGGAAAAATAAATAATAAAAGATTTACCTATTCTATTATCCACTCAAATTTAGTGCTAAATAAAAAGTTACTTGCAAAAAATTTTTGGCTAATCTATCGACTTAATGCTAATTTCAGCTTAGCAAAATCAGGGAAGAGCGCGGAGCGCTCTTTCCCTTATCAGGGAAGAGCGCGGAGCGCTCTTTCCTTATATTAAATGGGTTAAGTCACTGCGCGGTTAACCGTTGTTGATGGCGTCATCGAAATCAACAAAACCTTTAATAGTTTTTTAGCCAATTAAAAATCTAAACATTTTACATAACTAAAATATTACCCATATTTTTCTGATATTAAAAACCTAAAAACTTTTGCTAAACATACCTGAATTTCATACTAAAAAGCTCTAATTTGCTTAACTTTTTTTGTTTTTTTTTTTTGGGTACCCCAATAAATATTTTTTTGGGTGAATATTTGGAGCTGATTTTTTGGACGTAGATGCTAAATTGCCCCCCCCCTCACCTGAATTTCATTACTCGAATATGCTCTATTGCCCGTAGTTAAACCTCTGTTCATATGAAAAACGACCAGTTTTTTCCTAAGTTACGCATTAGGTACTGGGGATACTTGTGTGACACTTTTTCTTTACTGAATTACATATTAAGTAACTTCATTCAGTAATACACATTCTCTTGTGGTTATTTTTTTGGTTTAAATTATGATTCCTTACCCTTTTTTATAAAAATTATTAATTTTAAACCGGAAAGAGCGAAAAAATATCCTTACCACTAATTAGCAGCCCATATGGCAACAATAAAAATATTTAAAAAAATAAAATAAAATAAATCTTGGGTGACGTGTGAGCGCTGCGGGATAAAATGTTTCAATAGACGGAAATTTATCAAAATCGAAACAGAAAAAAACTTTTTTTTATATGGAATACTATGAAGCTACAATCACTTCAAAAATTTAATGCGAGAAAAGACTAGTCTGGGTAACCTCGTAAAATTGTATGGAACCTGGAAAAACCATTTACAATGGTGTGGTTTTGTTGTTTAAAAATAAACCATCAATCTAGAAAAATCAAGCACAAAACAAAAGTCCAAATAAAGCTAATTTCCAAAAAAGTGATTAAATCAGGTCTAACTAAAAAAATTTAAACAGAAGAAAAACACAATATTTTATATGGTTCTTTCAGGTTCCATACAATTTTACGGAGTTACCCAGACTTAATTTTTGTATAGTATACTGCTTAAAATTACATTGAAGTTTTGGATATGAAAATAATTGTATTCATATCATGAGGAGACCATGACGTTTCTTTTAAAATGAGTAAATTTTTTAATGTTTTATATCTTTAATAAATGACATTGAATTCAATGCAGTAAAAGTTTTAATTCTAGCAAAAGACGAAACAAAGTTTCAAAAAAAAGCCTTATATTAAATGGAATAGTATAAAGCTACATAAGACTAAAAACTAAATGCCAGAAAAGACTGAAACAAGTCTCTTTAAAACCTGTAAATTAATAACATATTTTGTGAAATTTTCAGAAAAACAAAACCGAATAAAAACAATACGTGTAAAAGCTTTAGTTTGCGTTTTTTAACCATTAATAAAACTTAATTCACATAAATTTCTCTCAAAATGGATTAACTTTTACATGAGTTAACCAGCTGTAAATACCACAGTATTAGTTAAGTCACACATCGTCAAAACGATACAAAAAAGTATAACGCAAGCGTCACAGTAACCATGAAAAATTTCTGTCAAAATAAGTTATCGCATTGCGCATTAAATTTTGTAATTTATCATTATTTTCGTATAAAGCAAAACGTACCGCCATATTAACGGCTTTTTAAAATCAAATATCAAGTTTTAAGTCCGAAAAACATTGAAAAATTCAGATTTAATATAAGGCAACTTTTCTTAATGTTTCTATTTTTTACCATAAAACAATTAGCTGTCAATGTATTTGTTAAATTAAAAGTCGCCTTATATTAAAACTGAATTTTTCACTTTTTTTCGGACTTAAAACTTGCTAATTGATTTTTTATATGGCGGTATTTTTTTATCACTGAAAATCATTTAATTACAAATTTTAATGCGTACGTATGACAGAATTATTTTTATTTTAACGCTTGCGTTATACTTTTTTGTATTCGTAAACTGGTAATATATAATTATTACAGCTGGTTAACCATGTAAAAGTTAATTGAGATTGTGAATTAAGTTTTATTAATGGGAAAAAAACGCAAACTGAAGGGGGGGGGCGGGGGGGGCTTGGGGGCCGTTCCGGTCGAGAACCCAGCGTATTAGGAATAAAAATAGTTTTCCTTTCGAACCATTCAACTCGATGTTTAGATAAGCTACATTTACGTATATTGAAATTGTTTTCGAAGTGTACAATTTTTTATATAAGTTTTCTGGAGAAATGTAAATATAGAATATAATGGTGAAATCTATATTGTTTCTCCTTAGTTTACATAACGTCATGAGTCATCATGATGCAAAAAAATATTTTAAAAAATTAAGAAACTGAAATGACACCTTGTTTTAACCATAAAAAATACGCATAAAAATTCTTGTCCATAAGTTCACTTTTTTTAAATTTTCCGAAAGAAATTTAAAACAAAATTTAAAAAATAAGATTACGTGTGGACAAAAAAATCAATACATTTAATTTCAAAAACATAATTTTCCAGAATAAACTTTTTAAAAAGCTTGCGAATTTTTTTTAAGATCTTGATTATAACGTGAGCGTACGGTGTCGATAGAGCCGTAAATAAGGGACTTGAAACCGTCGGTAAATTTTAAAACTTAGGCCCGGTTAAACCATAACTACTTAATTAGTTGAAGGGTACTTAAATAGCTGTGACTGGCTACTTAAAAAAAATCAGGTTGCACCATTCTAAGTAGGCTACTTAAGTAGGTCGATTTAAGTAGAAAATTTAAACCACCTCCATAGGTGGTTTAAGTAGCTACTTAACTCTTATTGTAGTATTTTAACGTCGGTAAAGATTTAGGGTCGATGGAGTCTTGGGAACTTAGAGCTGGAACTTGGAGCCAAAAAAAGGGAATTTGGAGCCATAAGTCGGGAACTTGGAACCTAAAAATGGAAACTTGGAGCCGAAAATGAAAATCGCTAAAACGTTTACCTAAGCCTAAGCGAAACCTAAATCTAACCCGAAATCAGTTTTTTCTTAAAGGCTCCAAGTTCACATTGTTCGTGGCTCCAAGTTCCCAAAAATTTTCCATGGCTCCAAGTTCCCTGGTTGTGGCTCTATAGACCCCGTATCGTCGGTAAATAGCGTTTGTATTGCTAATAAACGATTTAAATAATCAAAATAGATCAAACCAAAAACAGAAATGTAAAATTCGTGAAAACCCGTTAGATATTTTTGACAATAAAATTTTTTTGACCGTTTCCAATTCTTTACAGAAACTTTTCACTATAAATATAATTGACTTGATTAAACATAATTTAAATAAAATAGACAAAAATATCGTGATTTAACACCCGAAGTACAACTTGCTTTAGTTCTGTGTTTTTAGGCAACGAAAAGTTTCTTTGAATTCAGTTGGAGATTTTATGCAAAGCAAAAGTCAACTGTACGTAGGCAGGTTCGCGATGTGTCCGTTTGCTTGTCGAGAAAATTGGATGATTTTGTATTTTATCACACAATTCCGGCTAAACTTTAAAAATAATATTAGTCTTTTACGAATTGGGTGGTATTATTACAATTAAGTCAGAAATTAAAAAAATATATATACATTTGCAGATTCCAATTATACAAAATCTTTAAAATTACATTTTTAAAGATTCTTTTAAATAGACCCTTGGTAGGGGACACCAAGGTTTTTTCCTGGGGCTAAGAGTTCCAGAGCACTGGAGTAACACTGGGAACTCCGGAGCTCCGGATGTCCTCCCTATTTTTGTAATCTTTTTATTAATAATTGAAAAGTAAAAATAAATGAAAAAGATTTTAAAACTTAAAAAAACAATGAGATGAAAATGCAACTAGAATAATTAAAAACATATTTCATTTTCAAATAAGCTTTAAATCTCTCATTTAAGAGGCAGAGCTTCTGTTTGAAATGACCGAAGCTCCGGAACATGATAATGGAGGACAAAAACATCACTATAAGAAACACAAATTACTAAAATTATTATATTATTATTAGGGTTTATTATTTTATAAGTTGTATAAATTAGAATAACTTTTTTTTCAGCAGAATTTATTAAAGAATTTTTTAAAGATTCTCAAGCTTTTTCTTTTGCTTCCGGCGTTATTTGAGTTTCATTATTGAAAAAACTAACTGCATTGTAAATACTTTTGTACAACTGTATCAGAAAGCATTCGTTATTATCAAACCATTTCGTCCCTCTATTTCCGGAAGTATCTAATGAAATTCCTGCCATTTTAATCTAAACCGCGCAACTTCTGCAACAAAAACGTTGAAGTACTTAGTTACGCAGTTGAAAAGGTACTTAAGTAGCTACTTTGTTAAGTAGTTTATGGTGTAACCCGTTAAGTAGCTTATGGTGTTAAGTAGTTTTCGAGCCACTGAGCAAAGTAGCTGGTCCCTACTTAAATAGCTACTTAAGCCGCCGATTTAAGTATTTATGGTGCAACCGGGCCAGAACCACAACAAATGGAAACTTTAAGCCCTAAACAAAAATACGTTTGATTTTATGTTTAGGCTTCGGCTTAAACTTAAAGTTTTAGCGACTTTTATTTTAGGTTCCAAGTTTCCAGGTTACGCCTGAAACTTAACCAATTACTGCTTCAATTTCTAGCTCCGAATTCCTACAGCTCTATCGACACTTTACTTACACCTGATAAAGATCTGGCGGTTTCTAAGCATGTGTTTTAAAAAATTTTTATACAAAAATTAAATAGCTGCGTTTATTCACAATTTAACGAAGTCATTGCGGTGCTCACGGGGCCATGCGAAACTCAACACATGGACGGTTAAAAAAATAAATGAATTTATAAAAATTAGAAAAACGGGAATTAAAAAAAAAAATTTTTTAAATAAATTCAAAACAAATACTCCAAAACAAGTTTGTGATTGATGTTTCTTTATGAAACCAGTCATAACTCACGAACTTATTAAGCAATTGTAAAAATTAAATTACTCGTCAAATATTTTAAAATCTAATGGTGTATTTAGTTTGAAATATTTCGAAACTTTTGATTTGATTAATAAGTTATAACTTTCTAATAATTCACACAATAGTTCATCAAAAATTATTTTGATATTATTGTTCTTTAACAAATAAAACAGATAAAATGATAGTTGAATTGTAAACTTTAAATTATGATTTCTAGAGTTATGATTAATTATCCATAGTGCTAAAGTTAAAGTCAACAAAAAAAACCAGGATTCTTTTATTTCAGTTTGTACATTTAAAGTTTTTTTTTGCTTTTGGCAGTTAAGTTTCAACTCTGGACTTTTTACACAATTTGAAAAGTAATTTTTTGTAAGAAGTCTCAAATTTTGACTTTGAGTGCTGAGTTTTATTTATTTTATTTATTTTATTTTTATTTTTATTAAAATTTGCAAAAGTGCAGGAGTAGTGAAGGCATAATTTAACATGCAATGAAACCACATACCCCTTTATAATTAATATAAACCTTTAGAATTAATTTAACATGCAATGAAACCACATACCCCTTTAGAATTAATTTATATATTTTAAAGTTAACTCTAAGCAACAATCAGCACTAAACCACAAATTTCATCAGCTAAAACATAAAAATCTTGCTCTGAGATTATATAAAATAGCAAAAGACAAGATTTAAGTGTTAAATTTATTAATATATTAGTAATATAATTTTAACAATAAAAAATGCAGTTATTATTTGATCGACTTTAACATTAGCGCTATATACAAATAGTCATAACTCTTTAAATACTCTTTAAAGTTCAAGTATCATTTTATTCGTAATATTCTTTAAAAAACAATAATATCAAAATAATTTTTGATGAACTATTGTGTAAATTATTAGAGAGTTTTAACTTATTAATCAAATAAAAAATCTCAGAATAGTTAAAACTAAATACAGCATTAAATATTACAGTTTTTGGCGAGTTCAATGATAGTTTACTTTTTACAATTGCTTTATGGGTTCATGAGTTAAAGCAAAACATTAACTGTAAACTTGTTTTGCAGTATTTGTTTTAAATTTATTTAAAGAATTTTTTTCTAAATTCCTTTTTTTAATTTTTTTTAAATTCATTTATTTTTTTAACCGTCCATGTGTTAAGTTTCGCATGGGCCCGTGAACACCGCAATGACTTGGTAAAATCGTGAATAGAAGCTTATTTTAATTTTTAAAAAAGCTGTATTATGATTTCTTATTTGATAAATATAAAAAAATAATGTTTATTTACTTTAAAAAATATAAGTTTACTGTCATTATTATATATTTTTAAATTATAAACAAATAGAATCCAGCTGATCTTGATAATTTCAATATTGAATCGACTATTTAACAACAAAACTATTAGAATTTTTTAACAAAAGCAGTTTAATAATAAAAATAAAAATCCGTATTTTAATAATTTTTTATCAAATTTCTCAATTTGCAACCCAAATGCAATTTTTTTTAGGTGCTAAAGTTGATTATTTTTTTGTATATTTTGTAAAAAGGTGGAATTAAAAAAAAATTCTGCGTTCTTATGTGTTTTAAAAAAAACATCATAACCGCACAATTTTAATTATTCCCTCATGTCTGCATACTAACCGTGCTATTCATAAAACTTTTGGACCCGCTCCAAAGCGGACTGGGTCCACTTTTTACGCATACCGGTCTCGGTGTGAAGCGGTACCAGTCCGTTATTGCAATTACAATGCACACGTCTAAATCCGCTGTTTCATTTGTCAGAGAATTGTTCACATTATTTTCAAATTTTAAAATTTAATTAAAGAATTTAATAAATCTTGCTATTGATATTCTAATTTCAACGTAGAATTGTAATAATTAAAAAGTATTCAGGTTTTTAATAGTTTTACGCAAACTTGATTAAATGTGCATATAGGCAAATGAATTCTCGCTGACCGCGATATTTGCAATATTGAATCGACTATTTAACAACAAAAGAATTCAAAATTTTTCACTAAGGCGGATTAATAACTAAGATTAAAAACTTTATTTTAATAATTTTTTATCAAATTTCTAAATTTGGAACCCAAATGCAATTTTTAGAGGATAAAGTTGGTTAATTTTTGAATATTTTGTAAAAAGGTGGAATTAAAAAAATTCTGCGTTCTTATTTGTTTTTTTAAAAAACACATCATAACCGCATAATTTCAATTGGAACCCTCATGTCTGCATACTAAGTTTCGACATCAGATATCATTCAACCATAGTTAAATATTATTTATATTAAGCGCTATAATTCATTATGAATCAGAATTTTTTATACCATATAAATTATTAAAAGCTGGAGATTGGATATTTAAAAAAAAGTATGAGTGGGTTTTCAACTCTTTTTTATTTTAAAGGTTTATTCACAAAAAATAAAATCGGATAATAGCAAAATTCAACAGTGCTGTGTGATTAGATCAACGTATAAACAAATCAATATCATATGGTAAAAATTTTTATTCAGTCAGCAGCTGGCCAAATCAAATGCGAATTTCCTATATAGTCCACATAATGTCCATCTCAGACTAGTCCACATCTTTTCTGTCTAAACATACGCAGGGGGAAAATTGCCCCTCTTTCACGCTCTATTCTTAGAGCATTTTTCAAGACTAGTCTACAACTTTTTTTGAATTAAATTAAAAAATAGCTTAATGAACTATAGATTTAGCTGCGCAATGACATATTTTTATAATCATTCCGTTGCCGAGATATACTTTTTTAACAGTTTTAATAATATATATAGAACACATATTATTTATCAATAAAAAGTAGTTCCTACGAATTATTGCGCAATTTTCTACGATTTCCAAAGAACCCATCTTTTTTTTGGATCAATCAGTAACGAGGACGGAATACTGGTTTTAAAATATAAGCGTTTGAAAAATAATATTTTAATAATAAGGAGAAGAAAAACAAAATACTAAATTTACCCACGTTCCTTAATTATAGTTTGCGCGGTGCCGTGGGGCTTAGTATCCGTGTGGTGCTCCCACACCACCGATAAATCATTTATAATAATAATAAAAAATAAGAAGAAGAAGAATATGAATTTAAAGTACCAAATTTTCCCACGTTGTTTAATTATAGTTAGTGTGGTGCAGTTGCAGTGGCGCTCCAGACAAAGTTTACCTACGTTCTCTAAATATAGTTGGCGCGATGGCGTGCGCCAATGATTGCACTTATAATTTTCAAAATAAAAATAATAATAAGAAGATGATGATGAACATGAATTACATTATTTACTCACGTTCTCTAAGTATAGTTGGCGCGGTGCCGTGGGATAAATTGCAGTGTGGCACCCCCACACCACCGATGATTGGAATTGTATTTTTTGAAATACTAATAATAATAAGATAAGAAAAAAAAGATGATAAACATAAATTACAAAATTTACCAGGTGCTCTAGTTATAATTTTCGAGGTGCCGTGGGGCTAAATAGCAGTGGGCGCTTCCGTGCCACCGATGATTGCAATTATTATTTTTTGAATAAAAAATTAGAAGAAGAAGATGATGAACATAAATCACAAATTTTATCCAAATTCTCTGATTGTAGGTTTGTGCGGTACCGCAGGGTTAAATCCACACTTGAACTTTGAAAGAATATTGATTTTAAAATAATGAGCGTTAGAATTATAATAATAAATAGAAGAAGAAGAACATAAGTTACAAAAAAAATTCCCATCGTTATCTAATTATAGTGTGCACGGTGCTGTGGGGCTAAACCGCCGCGTAGCGTTCTCGCGCAACCGATGCTTTTATTAATGCTTTTGATTAATAAAACTTTAAATTAATTTTGTCATCAGTAATGCAAAAATTAAAAAAAGAACTTTGTTGTTTTACCTGGTTGCCGCGCGGTTGAAGTAGATGGCGCTGGGAAGTGGTTCGGTTTCCGCCACCACTTAAAACCGAGCACCGTCTTCTACTTTTTTGTGCGGTTTATATGAGGGGCTGTTTGTTGTCTGCTATGTACAATCCTTATTGTTGCCAAAAAGCTGTTATTGTGCGGTTGGGAGTTTTTATTTGTCTATTTTTCCAATTTTTTATTTTGATCAATAAATCGATAACAAGGACCTAAATAAAAAATGTGCTTCCTCAGAAAGTTGCGTAATTTTTTTTTTCTTTCCAATGAGCTTATGGTTATTTTTGATCAATCAGTAATGAAGGAGGAATATCGATTTTTAGGATTGAGCGTTCGAATAATAATAATAATAATAGTAATAATAGTAATAATAATAATAATAATAATAATAATAATAATAATAATAATAATAATAATAATAATAATAATAATAATAATAATAATAATAATAATAATAATAATAATAATAATAATAATAATAATGATTCATAATAATAATAATAAGAAGAAGAAGAAGAATGTTCTGAATTTCAAAATTTACCCACGTTCTCTAATAATGGTTGGCGCGACGCTGCGGGGCTAAATCGCCCTGTTACCCATGATAGTATCACTACAATACATAATATCATACAACATATTGCAAAAAAAACACCATACGACATAATGACTTTATCACAGGTTAAGTGCACAATATGGAATGTACACATTAGAATGTGTTAATTTTTGCAAAACTTTTATTTTGAATAATGATTAAAAAACCTTTTTTTATTTCTATTTTGTTAATTTTGAAATGTTTTTTATTGTTAGTAGGCTAAAACAGGGCTAAGTGTTATTTATCAACAATTTTTCTATTTAAATAGCCTTTCATCTTTTGATTTTGTTAATTTGATTGCAGCATTTATTGTTTTGATTTTCGTTTTCACAAAATTTTTAAAAGCACAAAAATTTGGATTTGTTTCTTTAGTTTTTTGAATATGCATGAAATATTTTAACCAAAGAGCACATTCTTGCCATTTTTACCTATTTCATTGCCACTATTTTGTAAAAAAAATATGCAATTTTCTATCGAAATAGTAAATGTTATCTCTTTTTTCAATCTAAAATATTCTGAAGCATCTATCCATATGTCATTCAAAGATGAACATTTTAAAAAATAATTCTCAAGGTTGTCTATTGATGGTACATTTTTACAAAAAAACACAGAATGGATAATTTACTATTTTATATTTATAGAGCCACTCCCTGCAGCTTATTACTCTATGTGAAATTTAAATTGTAGAACTTGAAGTTTTGTTTCTGAGGTTATTGCTCTTATATTTATAAAGTTTTCTGTCCAGAAGGTCCATTGTTGTTCCCCAATTGTTTCATTCCAGTGTTTAATGGATGCTGGGTCTTCTGTTTGTCTTATAATAAGGAATTTTTTATTTCTTTATATGTATGTATTCAACTCTTTCCATTCTGGTATAGGGGGTATCTTTCTTGTGTTATTCCAGATGGGGCCGACGCATAAGAGTACGGCACGAAACAGTACCACAAAATAGTCCCGGGTTTCGCAAAAGAGTACGCACGAACAGTACGCCATACAACATAACTTGTACTCAAAAAACAGTACGGCACATAAGAGTCCTGTGTGAATTGCGTTTGCTACACCACGCGACTCTGACGCAAAACAGTACTGGAACGATAGAGTAATTGCAAAAAAAAAGTAAAATATTCACGTTTAG
>JASAMX010009171.1:0-39433 GCA_030248175.1 Microlaimidae sp. YZB2_3 | reverse complement strand
TTCCAAGCCCGTATGCTGGCAGCAGCAAACCTAAATTAGAAACTTTTCAAATCTTAAAATGTTTTTTTTTTTAAATTTCCATATTATTTTGTCAAAAAAAACATATTTTCAAGGTTTAAACCTTACTATGAAATTGCCAAAATACGCAGCTAAAATGCTCCTTTTTCAGTGTTTTCTTATTTGCAAACAACTTTTGCCAATATCCAAAAGTAATTTTTTAAAGTGATACTTTACTAACTTTGTTTAGCAGAGAATCTTACATAACTGCTGCTGAAGAATTGGATAAAGCAGAAATTCTTTGGCTAATAACCATACAAAGAAAAGAAAATTTATCACATATGACGAATTTGATATATCATTTGTGTGAAAAACCTAATTTTAAGCTTACAATAAGCTGTCAAAAATGACATAAAATTTGGAAGCATTCCAAGCCCCTATTCTGGCAGCAGCAAATCTTTAAATTCAAAAGTTTTGCAAGAATAATAAATTTTAGGAGATTAGTTCCAATTTTTTTTAAAATTTTATTTTATTCAAAGTGTTAAAAAATGGTCCGAAAAATCTCCATGAAAATGTGGCTTAAAATACAAACCAAAACCTATTCACCCATTGTTAGCACCCCCGTAAAATAAAAATATAAAAGTTTTTCAAATTAACCCAAATTCTCTAATATTTTTAATAATCTTCTAATAATTATCCCTTTAAAATATTATATGTAAATTTTTAGTATTAAGCTAACAGTAAACCAAATAAAATAATGGCATTGGGGAGCGCATATCTGGGGCAAAAGGGTTCCTATCATATGGGTCCCCACACGTTGTAACACTGGCCCTGCTGCGCCCTCACATGTTAAAATCCTGTTTTGAGTCCAACCCCAAAGCTATAGGCAGATACACCTACCAAGCTGTGTGTTTGCGCATAGCGTGCATGCGTAAATCTTGCGCATGCACCTAATTGATTAGCCGGTTAGTTTGTTATTAAATCTTTGTCCCAAGCGGTCGACTCTTTTAGTGCACGTCTTGTGGTTTTTACTTAATTAAAAGGAAATGGATTTAAAAAAAATAACAAGCTTAGGCCTTATCTATTTATACCACGGTACAACAATAGATCTTGCTGAGGTACTTAATGAAGATTCTGTGGACAATATCTTAACTAAACCGGAGAATAGTCCAAAAAATAACCCAACTAGTCCATTTTGACCCCGTTAAGGAAATCGACTTTACTGACTCTGAACTAACCAGTGATCACTGAGAAATCTTAGCCACCGTCCTTCAACTAAATAAGAACGTTTTCTCCTGTGGCCCTTTAGATACTGAACACAGTTCCCTCTTACGCCATGCTATTGATTTTGAGGTAATCCACCCCACCAACAAAAACCTTACCACATGGCGGAAAGTCACAAAAAGGTTATTGACAATGAAATTGACGCCATGCTTAAAAAAGGCGTCATACAAAAATCTAAAGGCCCATATGTGAGTCCTATTGTCATTGTGCCAAAAAAGGACAGTAAAAATCGCTTCTGTTTTCATTACAGTGGAGTTAACAAAATTACCAAAAAAGACTCTTTTCCTTTGCTGAGAGAAAAAAATTTTCCTTTGCTGCGCATTGACGATGTGTTAGACACCTTATGTGGAGCGCTATACTTTAGTACACTCAACTTGCTATCTGGGTACTGGCAAGTCAAGATGGAAGATGAGTCCAATTGGTGGACTTTACAAATTTAATGTTTTGCCTTTTGGCCTCTGCAATGTGCAACCATGAATGCAAATGACAAAAATTTATAGAAACAGAGCGCCAACAAGCGGAAGCAAAGCAACGTGCCAAACAGAGACATATTGACTTGAACCCAAAATTGTCAGCTACAAGAGGACCAAGTCTGATTGATAATATTTTTTCAGATATTGATCCTACTTAGTATGTCTTTATTTATATCCCCCTGTACATACACAATATGATAATTGCAACATAATTATTGTTTAACAATAAACTAATTGGTTTCAATCGATAACAGTTATGCTGATAAAATTATATTGCATATAATCCGTCTCTAATAATCTCAGTATTTCATGGACGCAAAGTCCCGACAATGCGTGAATTGATAGTGGTCAGCCTTTGTATCTGGGTGACAAGGAAGCTTTTGTGTTAGCAAGTATAAAATACTTGGTTTTTCAAAACTTGGGGTCTGATCAACCCTCAAGGTAAAATGTCACCTGTATTTTTCTGTTAAAAAAATATTATTTTTGTGGTGTAGGGGCACAAATAAATGTGGTCAAATAAACGTGGAAACACCAGTTTTGTGAATTTTTGAGAGGATTGGTTACCTAATCCTTCATTTTTACAATCCGACCTGTATAAATCCCTTCCTTTTGGCAACCATACATTTTTACGCTTCACCCACCTTATATCAATTATTATGCTATCATATTGGTATTAACTGCTTTTAATAAATATAATAATAATCAATAAACCCGTCTTTTATTAACCTCATTTTCCCAGGCTTCACCTATTTAATAAAATTCAATTAAAACTAATTAATATGCTACGCTGAAAACTTGCAGTCTCTCTACTACATTTAAAATCTTTAATTATTCATTTAAATATCAATTAACTAAAATTAAATTTAGTCTTTCAGTTTTTCTTATAACCGTATATGTCCATGTTTCATCTGTTTAATAAATTATTACCAATACCATTAATTTTAATATTGCTATCTATGGTAATAAACATTTTTTACCATAATTCTCAAATATTAATTTTAATATCAAAAACTTTTCATACTTCCAAACAATTATATACTTTTACGTTTCACTAATTCAACAAACAATTATCAATTTCAATTAGTTTAATATTATTGTCCTATTATTAATAAAGCTTCAATTATTATTTCTAATTAATAATTATCAAAAATTACAACTGTTTTTCAATCTTTATACAACCATGTATTTTTACGTTTCACTTGTTTCATAAATTACGGTTAAAGTTATTTATTATAATATACCGCAAGATGCCAATCTTGTTAACAACCTTTTGTCAAAAATTCTCCTATACTCAATTTCAGCCCAACCTAATTTTAAACCTGTACATATTTCCGTTTCAATTGTCTAACAAATAATTATAAAATAATCAAAATAACAATACTGTTAAGCACCACAATATTCATAAAAATCACCAATACAGTTTTTAAAATCATTTTTGAAAGGAACTGAATTCATCAGTTCCCTGTAATTTCCAACTTTGTACGCCAAATGTTTCACCAACTTATTACCTCACTAGAGGTAAGTTACTCATAAACCAGCGGTTAAAAAATAATGTTCCTGCACCATAGATTTCTTCTAACAAGTTTTTGAAGAGGTCTAACCTAATCCAGTCCTTAATTTTTAACCCAGTTGCACTTATGTTGAACTAAATTATTACCTATCTACAGGTATATCAATAAGCAGGAAAAACTTTCTACTTCCATGCCATGGAGGTGTGATAAGAATATTTGAAAGGACTGATTAGCAGCCCTTATTTTCAAACTAGTAAGATTAGGGTTTAAAGTATTTATTATTTTCAAGGTAATTTCAACATATTAGTCTTTTTTGAAGGTTGCAAAAAGAACTCAGAAGCGCGTAATTTTTAAAGGACTAGTCAACAAGTCCCTATAATTATTTGATTTATAACGACGCTAAATATAGGTACCACCTTATGACATAAGTTATATGCTAAGTCACGCATTGATATTTTGCTTTGTATTATTTAATACTTTGGGCTTAAATACATACAGACGCAATCTTAACGTTTCAGAGCTGTGGGGGCAATTTACCTTTGGTTGCACCCAAGATGACTCTGCGTTTTGACATCTCCTAACCAGATCCCATTCTTGTATTGCAACCCAAAGACAAACGTCATCCATCATTACGTCCACTACGACCAATTTCTGACTGACGCAGCCATCAGCATCCCAAATCAAAGGGCCGCCTCCACAAGCAGCAGCGCCAACTGAAACACAATCCATCCAAACCCAAATGATCCAACGAACATCTGCTCCCCGACAGGCAGTCAGATCATCCATTGAGAAAGAGGCCTCAACAGTTGGCCCACGTCCTATGCGACAGCCCTGAAGTAATAGTCATCTCTGACAAGGAGGACTAAATATTACAAAAGAATAATGCCTGGACAATCTACTGCATTTAACCGCTATATAAATACAAAAAGAAAAATAAGATTTTTTTAATTTAAGACCATATTTCTAAAATGTCCCCCAGAGTAAGTGATGCATTTTCACTCACGACACCCTATCATGTCTCGGTTGAGCTCAATTTGTTTGATTGATTGAACGAATCTTGCTCACAACTAATTCGGCGAGTTTTGCCGCTCATTGGATCCATATCCTCTTACAACTGTTCAAAAACGCATTTTGGTTTTCGACTCCCAGAAATACGCATTTTTTAACTCGCCCGCCATGTGTGTAAAGCAAATCCACGCACTGGCAAAAAAAAATCGAAACCAAAGTTGTTTTGTTTCTTGTGATAAATGACCGTTAATATTACACTCCAAATATTGGGCGGAAAACATGTTTTTTGAAACCCACAAAACATATTGCACCTTGATTATTAAAGCTGTTTTAAAGGAGCACTTTTATGAATCAAAATACCTATTTGAGCAAAACGATATTCCTATATTCCAATATTTATTCAATACAAAACACCACGATTTCAAACTTAATATTTGAACTTGTTTTCACCAACATAGCAATATTTTAAAAGAAAATTTTGTGGTTTTCTAAAAACTTGAATTTGTATATAACTAAACTATCTTGAGCCTTAAATCTTACGAAATTAAGTTTAAATATTTAAAGCTCAACACATTTGAAAAAATTAGTTGTATTATTATTTTTAATGCCTCAAAAAAGGCGGAGCTAAGGTTTTTTGAGCTGTCCTATTTTTATGCTATAAGTTATTAGCTTGAAAATTAAAAAAATAATGCTAGTGACTATTTTTTATAATATGTGTTTTTTTGCGGGTATGGGACTTCCCTTAAAGGCAGAGGCTAACTTTACAAAATTATCGATAGCTCGGCTAAAACTGAGTATAAAAATACTAATTTTATTAAAAACGGTTGAGAAAATATAAAAAAAAAAGTTAAATGCAACAAGTTAAACACGTCAAATGTAGTTTTCTACTTGCCAGCAATTTCGCTCCCCACGTGTGTAAACAAATCACGTACTGGCAGAAAAAAAAGTCAGAACCCAAGTTGTTGTGTTTTTTGTAGTAAATGATTCTTAAAATAAATAAATAAAAATAAATAAATAAATTTATTTTGTCACGTGAACACAAAGACAGGAAAAATAAATAAATATTACAATTAAATAATTGGGCGGAAAACCTGTTGTTTTTTTTAAAATCGCAAAACTCAGATTATATAACATGATTCGACCTTATTCATTAAAGCTGTTTTAAAGGAGCACTTTTATAAATCAAAATTCATATATTGCCCAAAACGATATTCTTAATTTCTGTGTTATTAGTTTTCGTGCTGCAAATTTATAAAAATGAGTAAAATTATATAATTTTTCCAAAAAAAGCTTTATCTTCGGAGTGGGGATAAGGTTTGTGGATCTTTTCTATTTTGATGCTATAAGCTCATAGATACTTTAAAAATAATGTTATTGAACATTTTCTTATTGTGTGTGTTTTCTCTGTGGGGATGGGACTTTTCTCAAAGTATGGGCAGAGGTTAACTTTTACAGCTAAAACTGATTATAAAAGTACTAAATCTCACTAAAACGGTAGAAAAATTTTATGAAACGCCAAATGTAACTGGCGTGAAAAATAAAGAAGTTTTATTTTCATTGCAAAAACAACCTTTCAATAAACTTGACTGCTCTTAGTTTTTGTGCGAGTGCGGACAGTTTTTAATTCAGACAGTGTGTGTAAGTTTTTGCGTTGGGACAGTGTGTGTAAGTTCACACAGTTTTTTTGCATATACATGGAGTAGCAAGCCACCTGCAATATGTGCAAAATGCATTATATTTATTTTTTTATTATAATTCAATTTTTTGTTGGAATAAAATTATTGGGGTAAATACAATTGGTGTGCGTCAAAATGCGAGACGTATGCTTTTAGCGTTTTATATTCTATTTTTATCAGCTGTTTTTACCAAGATTTTGTGTTTTTATACACGATTTCAGCTGTAAAAGCTGTTATTGAGTTTTATCCTTTTGTCCATTTATCTACTTTTATGCTATAAACTGTAAGCTTGATAATTACAAAATACTTCTATTGGCTATTTTCTTATTGTGTGCGTGTTTTTTTCCGCAGGGATAGCACTTCTCTCAAAAGTATCGACAGGAGGTAAATCATGATTTCACCTATAAAAATACTGAGTAACTGTAAAAGTAAAATTGGCTAAAATACTAAATTTTGTTGAAAACGACCACGAAAACTGGAATATAAAACAGTACAAATTTAAAAAATAAAGCAATTTTACTTTATTTTAATTCAAAAAACGAGCTCTCGGTAGATTTTACTGTGGTTGTTCGCGACTTAGGCCATTACTATATAAATAGAATTTACACTATTTTTAGGGTGTCTTGATGACAAAGTTGATAGAAATTTCAGATTTCAAAACAAAGGTCGTTAGCTCGAATCTCGCGCGGTAGTTGTTCTTATTTAGTTTTGGCAGCAAAACTTCTGTTTATATAAATTTTTAAATTAAATTTGAACCTAATAAAAATTTTTTAACGTTTTTGATTTTTTTATCAGAAAGTTAATTTATTGGTATAAAATGAAAATAAAAACATATGCCATTGTTTGAACTGAGTTTTTGATGTTTTTTTTTGCTTTCCGCAAGAATAGATTCAACATAACGAGAATTTTATTTAATTTCCTCTTTTTATTTCTTCTTTCATAGCTGGAAAATATTACTGTTTTTTTTTTTAATTTTAAAGTTCCCACCTTTTGTGAATTTCAAAGCACTTAAACTAAAAAGGTCCAGTCAGAGCACCTGAAAAACATAATAACATAAATTATAGAGTAATAGCTAACTTTTGCAAGCGAAGTGTAACTTTGCATCATATTTGTAAGGTTTGCATCATATTTTTTTATAAGCATTGAAAAAAAACACATTTTTGTAACTAAAATTGAAATATAACCATTATTTTGCCATTTTATATATGTTATAATACTGTTTTGCTTTGCTTTTTATTAAATTTTTGGTTTTGATTTTATTCTTGAACCAAAGATTTGCCAAATAATTATGGACAAATCCTTTTGATAATGTTAAAAAACCGTTTTCCTTTGATAGTTCAGTACAACAAATTTTAAGCCGTGTAAAATATTTTTTAATTTTTTTAATTTTAATGTTAAACGTTTTTTTTATTGCATAATATTTTGATAACTAAACTAGTGGATTTAGTTATAAAAATATTAGGTTACAAAGCAAGGTTATTTTGTATCAAATCAACTCTTTAGTTTCTCTGGCTCTGAAACAATAGAGTGAGTGGAGTGAGTCTCAGACGCCTGCTGTGAAAATTGACGTCTGGCCACTGAGTCAGCCCAACACACACTTTTGATATGAGCTATTCAATGGGCTGACTACACCATAGCAAAATGAGTCCTTGTTACAAAAAAAAATCAACCTAAATGTGACTCTTTATAATTATTATTAGCTATTCTCCTTTATAAAAATCCACCTGTGATTTGTGTTGGGATTCAACGAAAAAAATTAGGTGGGAATGAAATCAACAAATATAAATGCAGAATTAAAATTTCTTTCAAAAACTTCAATCCTAAAAATTTGTTAAAAGAAGTGAAACTGTCTAAAATAAGCATAATTCGAATTTTTAAAATAAGATTTATATAGTTTTGTAAGAAAAAAAATTGTTTTGAAAGTCATTATTTATTCATTTTTTATTACAATTACAAAACATCTCAAACACACTCAAAGCAAAAAATATAAATACATCCTCAAAACGAAATCAGTTAAACACACACAGAAATAATAAAAAGTATAAACCATATTGTTATAAATAACAAAAAATCGTTGCAAAAGGAGTGCAAACAAAACGCTGCAAAACAAAAGATGTCAATATAAAAACAACAAACTTAATGAAACATTCCGAAAGTAAGATTTTTAATTTTTTTAAATTTGTTAAAGAGAAAACCGTCAAAAACCTGAAAAACATTTGAGCTATTTATATTGCACATATTATTGGATCTAACTCGAGCAGGCTTTTTTGTTTTGTGCCAAACCATATATTTTTTTGTAAATCTATCACAGTTTTTTTTTACATTTTTAACGTTTTTTGTTGAAGGGATTTCCTTTGTAACTAGCAAAAAACAGTCGGTTTTAAATAATAATTTTTTCCGTAGCAAGATAAACTTTTAGCTCTTTAGTTTTTTTTATAGTAAAAGCTTTTAGTTAATATTTAAACATTCTGCAAAAAAAGTTATAATTAGACTGTATATGATAAGACAAATTAAAAAAAAGTTGAGCCAAATTAAACTAAAAAACAATTAAAAAGCTGGGGTTAAATTGATCTAATCAAATCAAATCTGCAATTAAGATTTAATTTAAGCTGTTTGCTTTTTTTATAAAACAGTAAAAATTATTATAAACATTGTATTCTTTTAAACCACCCAGAAAAAGTTTACGCGTATAAGGGGGGGAAATATTCCGATGCAAATCAGAATATTTCCTCCCCCCGGAGGAGATATACTGAATGCAGCCACAATTATTTCCTTTTTCAGGAGGGGGGAGGAAATATTCTGAGGGGGGAGGAAATATTCCGACGCAAAATCAAAGATTTCCTCTGGACGCAGCCAGAATATTCCCCCCCAGAGGAAAATGGGGGAGGAAATAATCTCTGACACCAACCGAGTAAAGCGGAGCTGACGGAGCTAATCTCGGAGCTCTGGAGTTTTGCTCCTTCATATCATGACAATAAACAGATTTAGAAGTTTTTTTTTAGTTTCAAACAAATTTACAGCTTTTGCAGCAGTTTAAATTACAAATAATTTAGCAATATCAACTTTAAAATAATTATTTTTTGGAATAAAATTATTGGGGTAAATAGTATGTGTTGCATCAAAATGCAAAACCTTCGCATGAGGCGTTTTATATTCTATTTTTCTCAGATATTTTTAAAATTTTGTAGTTTGATACACTATTTTAGCTGTACAAGCAAGTTGCGGAATTTTAACTTCTCACCCATACTCTTAACAGATCCCATCTTGCAAAAAACATACACATTAAAAAAATAGTGAATATATTATTTTGGAAATTTTTCTGTAGACTAAGATGGTTCAAATCTTATTAAAAAAATACAATAAAAATAATCTTAAAAATGCGGACAGAATAACTTAAAACATATTTTAAGAGTAAATAAGATTAAAAACATTTAAATATTAAGAAACTTGTTTGAAATTAAAAAAAACTATTATTTATTATATTGGCTTGTTATGTTGAATCTATTCTTGCATAAAGCAAAAAAAAACATGCATCAAAAATTCAGTTTGAACAATGGCATATGTTTTTATTTTTATTTTTTATCAATAAATTAACTTTCTGATAAAAAAAATCAAAAACGGTAAAAAAAATTTTATTAGGTTCAAATTTAAATTTATATAAACTGAAGTTTTGCTGCCAAAACTAAATAAACACAACTACCCCGCGAGATTCGAACTAGTGACTTTCTTTTTAAAATGCCAAATCTCTATCCATTTCGCTATCTAAACACCACAGAAAATGCATAAATTATAGCCTAACTCGCGAACAACCACAGTAAAATCTGCCGAAAGCTCATTTCGGGAATTAAAATAAAGTAAAATTGCTTTATTTTTTAAACTTGTAGTGTTTTATATTCCAGTTTTCGCGGTCGTTTTCAACAAAATTTAGTATTTTAGCCAATTTTACTTTTACAGTTACTCAGTATTTTTTTACGTGTTACGTTTAGTGTTTTATATTCCACTTTTTGCGGTCGTTTTCTACAAAATTTAGTATTTTTATACTTAGTTGAAGTCGTGCAACCGTAATTTAGCTCCTGTCGATACTTTTGGCATATTCATTAAAACAGCTTTAATGAATAAGGTGCTATCATGTTAAAATCTGAGTTTTGCGGGTTTCAAACAAAAACATGTTTTCCGCCCAATATTTGTAGTGTAATATTAAGGTTCGTTTACTAAAAGAAACAATAAGGGATCCAAAGTTTTTTTCGTCACTGCTTGGATTTGTTTTACACACGTGGTGAGCGGAATTTATCGCGAGTTGAAAACCAAAATACGTTTGTAAATAGGTGTAAGAGGATATGGATCCAATGAGCGGCAAAACTCGCCGAATTAGTTGTGAGCGAGATCCGTTCAATTAAACGAATTGAGCTTAACCGAGACATGAGAACAGCCAGTATTAATAACCAAAGTGATTTGATGAATGCTTGGGCTGTGGCGTTATTTATGGAGCGGTTTTGCATATGTATGGGTTTTGGGATTATTCTTGAATTGGTTACCTATATTTGTCGTTGGGTGTTTAATGCTGATTTGTTTTCTTCTCATTGTATGCGAGCTATGCTACGTTGTTTATTTTTGTGTTTTAAATCACAATGTAATTATCTTATTGCCATACTGTTTTGTGTCTTTTTGGTTTTTTTAATTACCATTTTTTAAAATTTTTTTTATTGCCTATAAATGTTTTGTACGTCCTACAGTTGAATATGCAAGTGCTGTTTGGAGTCCCTATCTGATTAAAGACAAATACCTTGTGGAAAAAGTCCAACGTGTCTTTACAAAAAGAGTTTTCAAAAAGGGCGCGGTGCCTCTCGCTTTGGAAAGGGAAGCGTGTTTTTGTTTGTTGGTTTCTTTATACTTCCTCTGATCATCCGGGGTCTTCAAAGTAAGTACCTGTTTTGGGCCGTTTTTTTATGGTCAATGGTCCTGTGAACGTTGCCTTCTCTTTTTAAATCTTTGCTTGGTCCAGTTGCTAAGAGCGCTTCATTCTGCCTTTGTCTTTTTTTTCTGTAGGCGCCGGTTTTCTCTGTGTATATCAATGTTTCTTTTTGTTTTTGTTTCTACCATGTGTGTAACTCCTGGGTTGCCTTATGTCTTCTATTACTTGTATAATTTGTCATTTGTACTTTACTGGAAAATAAATCTTATCCTGGGGTCCGTTCGGTTCAGAAGGGGAGAACACGATCCACTCTGCACCGGGGTTCGTGGCTGTGTGGGCGTTTTTTTAGTCAATGGCTCCTGATGAACGTTGCCCTGCTCTTTTTACTTTGCTTGAGATCCGATGCTGGGCTTTATACTAGCTTTGTCTTTTTTCTGTGGCGCCGGTTTTCTCTGTGATATAAGGTTCTTCTGTTTTGTTTCTCTTGTGTGTCTCCTTGTTTTCTGTGTTGTGACTTTCGATGTATTCGTCATTTTGTGTTTTACTGGGAAAATAAATCTTAAAGCGTAGGTTATAGTTTATAACTTGGAAAAGCAGAAGAAAAAGAGAAGTTGAACTAGAAAATGGTAAAACTTACTCTTCCTCTGACACACAGGGGTCATTCAAGAAAAAGTAAGAGACCTGTAAATCTCTCGTGACCAGTCTCTCAGATAGTCTTGAAAAAATGGGAGAGACTCCTGAATGAAAAGCACTACGCCAAAACATCCATTCTTTAAAAAATCTTTGCTTGATACACCAGATGCTAAAAGAAAGGAGCTTTATATCTAAGCCTTTAGTCATTTTTTTTCTAGTAGGCAGCCAGGTTTTCTCTGTGAGATAATATACAATGTTTTCATTTTTGTTTTGTTTTTAATGATGTAGTGTAGTCTTACTTGGTTGCACATTATGATTATTATCAAACTATATGAATATCGCTATTTGTACTTATGGAAATAAACACTAAAATAAATTATAGGGTGTCGTGAGTGAAAATGCATCACTTATTCTGGGGGACATTTTAGAAATAAGGTCTTCAAGTGGACCAGCAAATCCAAGAGGATCAAAAATTGTGGCTGCATCACTGGTGACTGTTCGTTTAGTAAGCTTTTTGTCAGAAAGTTTAATAGCTGATAGAGTGTGTTTGTCATTTGAAAGTGACCAATTTACTCCCAGAACTTTCAATTGATTTGTCTGAACTTTATGTTAATCCGGAATAGAAAACATAAATTCTTTTGAATTGGAAGCGAATTCTCTTAAGTTTGCCGACATTGATGAGAAAATTTCTCGAGCTTCCATGTAAAATTGAAGGGCGTCATTTACGGAAGTATCTACTTCCAGTACGTTATCCACATATAAGTTTCGGGATATTCTTTCCGCTGTTTGGGAATTCCAAAATGCTAAGTGCGTATCAATGAATTAAAAGAATTAAAAATAGACGGTGATGCTTTGAGACCAAATGGTAGTGCCTTGAATCGCATGATTTGAATGTTTCTTTTTAGAATCGGATTTGTTGGATCTTTTAACCAAAGAAATCTAAAGTTTGCCAGAAAATTTCCCGTTTAGAAGCAAAGTAAGCGTTAAGGCACCAGTTAAACAGGTGTAAGACGCTGTTGTGAAATAAAATACAGTAGAAACTAAAACTTGCAGTTGAATTGCTGTTAAGCCGTAAAACAGGCGTGATTCGCTGCTGTTAAGGCGTGAAACAGGCGTGAGGTGCGAAGCAGGCGTGATTCGCTGCTGTTAACGCGTGAAACAGGCGTGAGGTGCTGTTAAAACTTGACACAGGCGTGAGGCCCTGTGAAAACTTTGAAGCCGTAAGGTGCTATCAAAGCTCAGGCTGAAAACAGACAGTTGGCGCTGTTGAAGACTGATAACAGGCGTGAGGCACTGCTGAAGGATGAAAACAGGCGTAAAGCGCTGTTGAAGGCTGCTAACAGGCGTGAGGCGCTGTTGATTCGTTAAAGCAGGCGATTAAAAACTTGCAGGTTCAGAGTGTAACTGCAAGCTAATTGCCGTAAAAAAAAAGGGGATGGTATAGTAAAAACAAAGGAAAAAGGGACTTGGCACACAAATTCAAAGATGCTGGCTGCGCCACTAATCGGCAAACTGTGAAATCTTTATTATGAAAATAACACCGAATAAATAAAACATATAAAGATTTAAAGATAACATCTCAAGTTAACCGTTGCTGTTAACCTAAACATAAGTCTAATAACATTTTGATATCAAATATCACAATTTTTCCGTAAAGTGGTACGATTAAATACTAAATAGTTTTTGTGTTAAGTTGTTTTTGTTTTTAATTAAGCTAAATATTTTAAAATAATCATAAAAGCAAAAAAACATCCTAGCGTGCCCCTCCACTCCCAAATTTCATAACTTTTTTACTCAAAATTTGGAAACTTACCCATTTCCCTTCTAAAACAAATTTTATTTAAGTACCAATTTTTTATTATAAATGTTTTTACCAACAACATAAATTTTTAAAGAATTTTATAATTTAATACCGGCTTTCTTTATATAAGGTGTTTTTCATTTTCTTTACATTCTTTATATAATTTTTTATTTAAATTTGAAATCTCTGGCCGTTCCAAAAAATGTTTTAAATAATATGTTTAGCTTAAATCTAAAATCCCATCAAAATGCAATTGCAATCTAAAAACGGTACTGTCAGAAGTTCGTTTTTTTTGAATTTAACCCCTAAATCTATTTCTTTTGAATCGGTCCGTAACCTGCAAAATGTTTTAAAAAATGTGATTTTTAAAATTGGTTTTCTTCGTGTTTTAACAACACTTTGCGTGCAATTTTAATAGTATAAAGGAACTCAGTCAAACTCTACACTTAATCAAGCACTAATTTTTCTAGCTCTTTCAAAACGTTTAAAATTTCCACTATTTTTCAAAATACGTGTTAATAATTAAATAAATAATAATTGTAAAACAAAATCGCTTGCCATATTTTTATTCCTGCTTTGGAGTATTTTACAAGTTCAGCTAAAAATCAAACAAAAAAAATTATTTTATGTTTTTAAAGAAATTTGTTATATGCACACGAGTATTAAAAGGTTTTACAATAATTTTGGTTTTACTTTTTTTGATCAAAAAATTCTAGACTTTACCTTTTTTACCCCTATTTACCGTCAGTCAAGAAAATTTTAGGCGTACTGTTTACCTTTTTTTACCCCTATTCACCGTCAGTCAAGAAAATTTTAGGTGTGTTGTTTTTATTTTAAAATTTCTAACAAAAACATGATTTTTTAACATAAGTGTTAATATTATGCCTTCAGAGCTTGTGAGAACACATTTGAAACCCTGAGATTCCGGCCAGCTTTGATATTAATTAAAATGAAAAATTAATTAATACTTCTAATTTTTGTTAAAATTTTATATTTAAAAAAAATAACAATATAAACCCAGTCAAAGCACAATTAAAACTGCTTCAATTGTTTGTAAAAATGGTCAAACCTGTTAAGGACCTAAAGTTACTTGATCAAAAAAGATGGAGGTTTTGAACTTCCTTTCGCGCACCCGAATCCGGAATTTCAAAACTTAGGAGCCTAATTTATGGAGAATATTATAATTATTATAACGTAAATTGTTATATCAAGCAATTTTTCACGTAGGGTAACTGACTTAATTTCGGCCACCTTTTTTTATTTTTTTGAATAAGTTTTTTCTGGTTTTTTCAATCAAGCCCAAATTTGGCCTAAAAATCAAACAATAGCTATATTTGTTATTCCAGTGCAAAATTTGAATATTTCTGTTACACTTAAAAACCAGTGAAGGTTTAAACTTTTTTTTTAAAGTGGCCGAAGTTAAGGCGTGTGCCATTTATTTCGGCCACCTACAAAAAACTGGCCATAACTATTGCTTAAACGAACAATAAAAATTTCTAAAGGTTGTAAATTTACCCTTAGGTATTGTTCTTGGTGCATATAACTTAATTTTTCCCGTTTGCGAACTTTAATAGTTATTAGCAAGACTTTAAATAATTATGTCAAAACCTTAAAAAACAAGTTTTAATAATTTGTATTTTTTTTTCAATTTTTATTTTTGGCTTAAAAAACCTCAAAACAAAGTCAAACGAGCAAAAAAAATTCTTTATAAATACGGTAGTACAATGATATTTAAAAAGAGCAAAAAACGGCAAGTTCTTTCACCTAAATTTTCAGGTGGCCGAAATTAACGGAATCTTAAAATGCGCAGTTAGTTAAACGCATTGCAAAATGATTTTGAAAAAAATATCAAAACATGAAAATTAACAACTTTGAGCCTTAAATAGAAGATATTTTAAAGTTATATATTGCTTCGTTCTAAATTTGATGCAGTTTAAACACAAAGCAAAAATTAGGATAATCACAAAAGATTCACTTTTTGTATGAAAATGTTGATAATGTAGAAAAACAAAAATAAAAAACTTTTGCAAAAACACTTTATTCAACATTAGTCCAGTTACTTTTGTGCTAGTTCTTTTGTGTTTTAAAAATAAGCCAATTTTCTAACACCCTAAATTGGTGGCCGAAATTAAGGCGTGGCCGAAATTAAGTCAGTTACCCTACAGAATTGTCGAAAAACGCCATTTTTTTTATTTTTTGTGGGTCATAACTCCTTAAACACTGGACATATTTTGCTGAAAAAATTTTTGTGGGCTATTGCTCTTTTAAAACAGTTAGTAAAAAACGTAACTAATCTTTTTAGCAGTTTGTAATTAACGAAGAAAGTAGTAGGTGTTTACTGATTTTTCATTAAGATGACGAATTTTTTGTTGTAAACATCTAGCGCATGCGCAAATGTCCTTTAAACTGGCGGCCATTTTTTTCCATCTGGGCATCTTTAACGTGTGAAGCTCCTTTTCTCGAATTTTTTCAGATGTTTTTGCTGTTTCTCATCGTCAATATGGAATATTTTTAATTAAAAAAAGAGTAATAAGATTTATATTTATTAAACTCATGTTTATTTTATCTATTTCATTCATTTTTTTGTGGAAAAACGGTCAGGTAAAATATTTTAAAGTCTAATTTAACTTGTGAGCTGTGTATTATAATATAGTTATAAAAAGCTTCAAAGGTTTGTATTATTTTACTTAGAAATTGACGATTAAAAATCAATTTTGATTTTTAAGACGTTATTTGGAATAAATTTGTTGATAGCAAACAGGATTTTGATAAAAAAACGGGACTTTAAAAAGTTTGTCACTTCTGATTTTAATGCCAATTGATTATTATTTGATTAGAAATCAATCTTTTACCCGAAAAAGTCAGTAAAAGCAGATAGAAGTTTAAATTTCCTCTTTTATAATCAGCAATTAACCCTTTGGGGTTTTTTTGTCCAAAAAGCGCTGCAAATCCGCAGGAGAGATTTAGCGTCAGTGCTGCACTGTGTTAAACTTCACGTCTTGACGGTGATCATCGGAGCGCGGATGGCAAGAATCCCTTCTGCGGATTTGCAGCGGAATAAATCCCAAGGGGTTAGTTTTGATTTTAAATGTTTTAAATTGTTTCAAGTTTCAATTGAAAAGCATGAAAACATTTTTTTTAAATTCAGGGATACCAAAAGGTTAAAAAAGGGAAAGGGCAACAAAAAACATGAAAATGTCAGAAAAAAAGTCTGAAATGCTGTAAAACTTGCGAAGTATAGATAAAAAAACACAAAAATTCTTTAAAAATATGCCAAAATGCCAATTTTTTTATATATTATCTGTCATTTTTGAGCTGGTGATGATACCAAAAAAGGGGGAGGAGCCACTGATGAAGCGGAGGGGGGAGATGGTTTGAAACGTGCTACCAAATGAGGGGAAGGGGTTCAAAAGTCGTCATAACTTGCAGCATAATGGTTTAAATAAATTTTAAAATAATTTTGCAGAAAGGAAGCTTTTAACCAAAGTTTCAATTTTGGTTTTTGTTCAATTTTATTGAACGATTTGGTTTTCCTAAAAAACTTTATGTGAAAGAACTGTTCAAGACATTATGTTAACGCTTGGCTCCCTTTTTTATTTTAACCGCAAAAAGGGTAGTGTGTGTCTGTTTGTTATGAAAACGGTTATGGAGCATAAATTTACACTGCCTTGTGATTATGGAATTAATGAGTGTAATTGCGCAGACCTGTTAGGAAAAAATAAACGCATATAAATTGCATGTTTTCCTATAAAATGCAAGTCGCAAAAAAAACTCAAAAAATTAGCCCAGGGGTCACATTCTGACGCAACCTAACGCGCGGTTAAAATTTACCCTGGGTTAAATTTTGTTTACGTGCTGAAGGATGGGAGTGAAAAATCAATTTTACCTAGGTAAAAGTTGGATTAAATTTTTTCTATTGTTTTAAGAATAAGAATTTTACCAACTCCAGAGGTGGTTAAATATTTTCTCCGGTAAGATTAATTTAATAAAAAATAAAATTGATTAATTTTTTTCATTTTGCGGAGGTGAGGTGGTTTCTGGTGCCAGAGGCAGGGAGAGAAAAAAATTTATTGCATTCATTTTCTTTCCTGCATGTGGTAGCGGATTACAGAAGGGAGAGAGAGTGAAGGGAAAATAAAGGCCCCTTCACACTTACGCACAATGCACAATGCAGGATTGATAATGCACAATGCACAATGCAGGATGCACAATGCACAATGCAGGATGCACAATGCACAATGCACACAATGCATAATGCATTAAAACAAATTTTCAGCCAAAACTATCGTTAAATACATTTTAAAATGCTTGCTAACTAAAAAACAAAACCTAACAAAAAATAGCGTTGCTGCAAATCCAAGTTGAAAAAAACTCAAATTGACGATTTTTGAATAAACAATCCTGAATATTAGTCAAGAAAGCTAAAAAGCCATAATATAGTTCTAAAATTACTCTTTTTTATTTATTTTTGCATAGAATTATGTTTTATATTTTTTTAAACACAAAAATATGTTTTAAATTTTATGTATAATGTAATGTAAAGTCGTTTGTTCAAGAATATTTATTATTTGATTCATTTTTAAGCAGAAGAGTTCTCAACGTAGTAACTTTATGAAAAAAGTGTGTACAAATATTGGAAGCGCGCTGCCACTCCCACAAAACTTGGAACGCGGTTCCATAAGTCCGATAATGGATTGTGCATTGTGCATTATGCATCCTGCATTGTGCATTGTGCGTAAGTGTGAACGGGCCTTTATTTCCCCTTCACTCCCTCTCCCTTCTCTAAACGCTACCACATGGGGGAAAGAAAAAGAATGCAATGAATTTTTTTCTCTCCCTGCCTCTGGCGCCCCCAAACCACCTCCCTCGCGCAAAAAAAATTTTTAATCAGTGCGCGTATTTTATTTTTTATTAAATTTTTTTTTTTTTTTTTTTAAGCTGAAGCGGGCCGGCCATGGATATTCCATATTACCGCCTGCCACCCTATATCAGCACTGTTGTTGATGTAGAATGTTAGTCAAAGCCCCACCCCTATCAGAGGATTTTAGGGATTAGATGTGAGGTTATATTTAATAATACATTATTTTACCTATCTCACATCTACTCCCTAGGCCTACTTTTGGTCGGTTTGTCTTACCGTGGGAGGAAGGCTTATCTTTTGGTTGCACAATAGTGTATGTAAAGATAAACTTACTCCTCCGGTTGTGGGCTAGGCCGCAATGGCCACACGGTAAGGACCTCAGCCCCCTCAGCGCGGCAAGCCGCTACGCCACAACACGCAGCGTGGCAATTACCTCACTAAGGTGGCAATGGCGGTTTTGGTGAACCAAATCAACCACGACCTCCAAAGTGGCGTAATCCCCATTGTAGGTTATCGAGGGGGTTTTATTAAATTAATCCTGCGGGAGAAAATATTTGATGACCTCTGGAGTTGGTTAAATTCTTATTCTTAAAACAATAGAAAAATTTAATCCAACTTTTACCTAGGTAAAATTGATTTTTTACTCCCATCCTTAAGCATGTAAAAAAAATTTACCTGGGGGTAACTTTTAACCGCGCGTTAGGTTGCGTCACAATGCGACCCCAGTATTTTGAAAACAAAGACGCATTCAGTAATAATCAGTTGATTTTCTTTTTTGAGCAACCATAATAAAAAAAAATTACAGTTTTATTTTGAGGGTCCTACTTCCTTTAATTTTTTATTAAGAAAAAAATTATTAAAGATTTTGAATGCACATACCAGCCGTGGAATCTCTAATCCTGATTTAATACATTTTTTATTCACAAGTAGTATAAATTAAAAATCATGATTGTATGTCGAAATATCCCCGGGTCATTATATCCCAGAGTTATATAATATTGTGCTTCAACGTGCGATAGGGGGAAAACTTGCGCTGAGCGCAAACGCGAGGCGCCGGTGTTGTAGAATAGATCTTTTCCCACTACAGGTGTTCCCCCCAACGGAAGATTTATTCTGGTTTACGCTAGAACAGATCTTCCCCCATTACAGATCTCCCCCCCAGGAAAATTTATTCTGGCTTACGCCAGAACAAATCTTCCCCCTCAAAATATTTTTTCCCACCTGTGTTAAAGCATACAGCGAAAATTTGCATAAAATTCCAAACAAAGAGGGGAAGATTTATTTTGGTGTTTACTTTAGAATAAATCTTCCCCATTGTATAAATCATGTAACAATTATTTGCATGAAAAACAACATTTTTTTTCTATTTTTTACATCATTTCGTTTTTTTTCTTTTAATCAAAAAATTCACAAAAAATACTCGAGGTTTTAGATCAAAGAATTAGTGATAAATGGTAAAAAAATATATTTTATTCAATAAAACATTTCAGATGTCCGGAGTATTTTTAAAAAAAATCTGTCTTTTCTAAATAAACACCTTTTGAATGTTTTAATTAAATTAAGAATTTTGATCGTATAAAACTGGGATATGAACCCTAAGCAAGCCTAAGCAGAAAGCCTAAATTCAAGTTATTTACCGTTTAAAATATTAAGCAACATATAAAAAAAGCTAAAACTCAAAGAAAATTTTGGCGGCGCCAGAAAAAATAAATCCTACATATCTTCAGAAAAAATCATTTCTGATTGATATCAAAACAAAATTTTTCCTAAGCCTGCAAGCAAACCCTAAAAATCAATCTAAACAAAAAAAAACAACATTAAACCTGTTTAATGTCGAATTTACTGTCGAATATAAAGAAAGTTTTTTTTCATTGAATTTTAAATAAAAAAAACTAAAAAGTTATGGGTACACATATTCTTTATAGCTTCTTATTTCAATTTTTTGTCGATATATTATGTTTTAATAAAAAAGCAAAGACTGAAGGTAAATAATGAATCAAATACTGATCAAAAAAAAATTAAACTGGTTTCACTTTTTCATATTTTTTTTGCTATGTTTTGCCTTAAAAATGAATAAACTCAAAGAAAAAACCTTTATTTGGGAATAATAATTTTCCAAATAATTATTTCATTATATCATCTTTTGATATACCCGACCAAAACGAACTAATATAAATGTATATTTTTATCTCCGAAAACCAACCAATTAATACTTAATTATTAATGTCAATGCTGGATTGCTTTTGGAATTAATAACAATTAAAATTAAAGTTTATTTTTATTAAAATACAAAAAAAACTATTTTTTGTAAAACAATATTTTTAAAATTTGCTCAAACAAAATCTTACGTGTCATGTTTTAAATTTATGCAAATTTTTGAGGGGGGAAGATTTATTCTGGTGTTTGAACCAGAATAGATCTTCCAGGGGGAATAAGTATTCTGAGGGGGGAAGATTTATTCTGGTGTAATTCGGAATAAATCTTCTGGCGGGGGAAGATCTATTCTAGAGCGCACCAGAATAAATCTTCTGGGGGAAGATCTATTCTAGAGCGCACTAGAAAAAATCTTCCGGGGGGAAGAAAAATTGGGGGGCAGATTTATTCTGCAATACCGGCACGTTGAGCACGGGGACGCCAGGAGTGGCCACACCGACGTGATCACGCCGGTTTGATGAAAACGGATTTTTAATAAACAAAAAAAGTTTATGAAAAAACAAACAGTCATTTTAAAATCATTTAATTTAGTGAGTCAATACTACGTTTTGCGTTAAGATTCTGTTTTTCCATATGAAAATTTTTGTCAAAAAAATGTTTAATAAGCAGGGGTGCTGGGACAATTTATATCCAAATTTTTTTAACAAAAAAATGTTAAAAGCTTTAGATTTGCCTTTCATCTAGGATGTTGCATAAATTTTCCACAACGCAATCGCCTTTGCAACACTGTTTAAAAAAAGATGCCATCTTTGGATATGATTATAAGTTATTTAAAAACACTGAAAAAAAAAATTAAAATCCGAATAATTGTATAAAAACCTTACGGTTATTGATTGATAATGTATTATTTTTTATAAAATATGCTTATATTTTACTAAAAATGTCTTGTATTGCTTAAATGGAAATTTTTATTGGTATATCAAGGTGGAATCTCGAAGATCGCTGTGAATTTCTCGCAGAGTATTTGCATATAAGCTAAATCTCTGATTGCAGCTTTATCTTTGTTTTCTGCAACAGTCTTTTAGTTGTTGCTAATCTGTTTTATCGTCATTTCTTGAAATGCCAATTTTTTAGTAGTGGTGGATTCCAGTTTATTTTCTTTGTTATAATAAGTTTTGGAATTATTTGTGTTATGTTTTTTATTCATTTATTCAATATATTATATTATGTGTATTTTTTATTAATTTTTTTACACATTTGGTTCTAATTTCAATTTTTTAAGCTCTAATTCTCAGCTTAATAATTCGGTACGAAGCGAAAGAAGAAGTTAATCCACCTTTTCTAAAATTTTCCATAAACCCATAAATACCTTTAAGAAGCTAAGTTGATCACATTTTTGATAAAAGATTGTTCACATTTTTAGTATTAAACGATAGATGGGTAATTTTGACGGATGAACGTAGCTCTGAGTTCCAAAAAACTTGCCTTTGATATAAACTTGTTTATTTCTCTTAAGTTTATTCAATTAGGGATAGTCAAAATTTCTCTAAAGCTCAGAAGAAGCAAAAATTGATTGTTTTATTAGTAAAAAGTAGGAAATTGTTACAAATTACTTCGTAAAATAGCTACTAATTTGTTTAGTAAAAGCTTATAATCTACTAACTTCGGTTACAAATTACTTAATAAAATAGCTAATAATTTGTTTAGTAAAAGCTTACAATCTACTAACTTCGGTAATAATTTTTTATAAATTACTTAACTACTTGAATTAGTAAAAATCTACTAACTTTTTGACTGGTTCCTTTTCAAGGAATTAATTAGTAGCTTTGTTCGTAAAAAGTTACTAATTATTTTAAGAGAGTGGGGGCAGGGGTAAGGTTTTCAAAAATATCTAAATCGAAGACAAAAAGTTTGACTCCGCACCGTACCTTTAAAACCAAACAAATTTGCTACAAGTTCCATATAGCCACATAAACCAAAAATTGATTTCACCAATTTAAAAGTAAATACAAATTATAAAACATCTTTATAGCTTAAATCAATTATGTGGACCTTATTTTTTGGTTGTTTTTGGGATTTGAGCTTTTCAAAAAGAGTTGTGAACCAATTTAAACTCAAAAGTGCCTTTTAAAAGGTACAGTCATGTCAAAAAAGTTTTTGAACCAACAAACTAAACAAAAAAATGTTTTAACAATGCTAGAAGTCTTAAGAATTCAAAAAATTTAAAAAAAATTAAAAGTTCAAAAGTCCCACGATTCGTCAAAATATGGACAATAATATTATTTTTAACTTTTTTCAGTAATCTAAACATAATCTAAACTGATTTACTTACCCTAAGCCTAAACAAAACCTAAAAATGAAACAAAACCAATAAGTTTTATTAACCATGTTTTATGGCCATTGTAAATTGTAAATGCTAGAAAGGTCATTTTTGGGTTTATATGTGCTCATAACTCTTTGCAAATATTTAAATTCCAAAAATAACCAAAAAATAGCTCTATGTGCCCGATTTACGTTATAAAGATGTTTTAAAATGTATTTTTACTTTTGATTGGTCGTTTCAAATCTTGGGACGCGTTGTATTGGAAATGTACTAAACGTTGTTTTTATTTCCCACAACAAAAATAATAAAACTAAAAAATATTACTTTGAAATTAATAGAAAAACCTTATAAATGAAACAGTTTTTTGAAATCGGCTTCAGCCAGTTGTTAACATGCTGTTAGTAGCCCTTCATGATTAACAATGCGACATACAATAACCATCTGTCCATTCCAACTGATGTTATTTTTGTTACTTTTTTGTGTGTTACAGTAAACAGACAAGTTACTGATTTACAAATAATACCCGGCCCCGACGTGAATATATCTTCCTGTATATATAAATTACAACTAATATTTTTGAAAACGTTTATACTGAATCTTATCGTTTTTTGCTTTAATTTAAAAAAAAAGAATTGTTCATAAACATATTTTTGTTTTAAAGCTTCTGTTCTGTTCACAAAGTAAGTTTATATCGTAAAAAGTTGAGATCATAAAAAAACAAAATATCAGATAAATTGAAAGCGTGAACTTTAAATAAATCAAAATCTGAAAGCAAAAACAAAATTAAATTAAAAACATTTTTGTGCATGTAGGGTAACTGACTTAATTTCGGCCACGCCTTAATTTCGGCCACCAATTTATGGTGTTAGAAAATTGGCTTATTTTTAAAACATAAAAGAACTAGCACAAAAGTAACTGAATTAATGTTGAATAAAGTGTTTTTGCAAAAGTTTTTTTATTTTAATTATTCTACATTATCAATATTTTCTTACAAAAAGTGAATTTTTTATGATTTTCTTAATTTTTGCTTTGTGTTTAAACTGCATCAAATTTAGAACGAAGCATTATATAACCTTAAAATATCTTCTATTTAAAGCTCAAAGTTGTTAATTTTCATGTTTTGATATTTTCTTCAAATTATTTTGCAATGCGTTTAACTAACTGCGCATTGTAAGATCCCGTGAATTTCGGCCACCTTAAAAATTAGGTGAAAGAACCTACCGTTTTTTGCTTTTTTTAAACATCATTGTACTACCGTATTTATAAAGAATTTTTTTGCTCGTTTGACTTTGTTTTGACGTTTTTTAAGCCAAAAATAAAAATTGAACAAAAAATACAAGTTATTAAAACTTTTTTTTTAAGGTTTTGACATAATTATTTAAAGTCTTGCTAATAACTATTAAAGTTCGCAAACGGGAAAAATTAAGTTATATGTACCAAGAACAATACCTAAGGGTAAATTTGCAACCTTTAGAATTTGTTATTGTTCGTTTAAGCAATAGTTATGGCCAATTTTTTGTAGGTGGCCGAAATAAATGGCACGCGCCTTAACTTCGGCCACTTTGAAAAAAAAGTTTAAACCTTCACTGATTTTTAAGTGTAACAGAAATATTCAAATTTTGCACTGGAATAACAAATATAGCTATTGTTTGACTTTTAGGCCAAATTTTGGCTTGATTGAAAAAGCCAGAAAAAACTTGTTCAAAAAAATAAAAAAAGGTGGCCGAAATTAAGTCAATTACCCTAATGTACAAGTGTACAAGTGGCATTTTAATAAATAAATGCCTTTTCTAAAAAAAGTTACGAGTTGTTTTTTGACCTTGGAACATTTTTAACCAATACTGCACCGATATCCCACACCTTGATCTTTTCCACTTGAATTTTGGTTAAAGAAATTCCCCGTGGATAGAGCTTTTGCCCTAAATTAAAATTTAGGCTTCGTCTCGATTAAGGTTCACTCTTAGGCCTAGTTCAGACTGCATTCGCATCTGAAAAGAGGCAAGGCGTTTCGCGCGCGTTTACATTGTTGCAATTATTGCTGCGGTAATGTAACTTGTCAGCGTTTTCCTCGTTTAAACCAGACCTTAAAAGATCACTTTTATAGAGCAAATTCCTATATATACCATACAAACTTTTCTAAGTACTAAGAGTCGATCGGGCTGAAATTTGGAAGCATTGTTGTAGCCTTGGTGTTGGTGTTAGCAAATCAAGTTGTTAATTTGTAAAGACAGGTTTTGTATTGCTATCCGTTCAGGCGATACAGAAATTTAAATTGTGAAAGCGCTTTTTTACACTCTTTTCTCGATTTGTGTTACAGTATAGTTTTAAAAAGTTTTTTGCCAATAACGTTAAGAGAACTTTTTTTTATGAGATTGTTATTTAAATTAAAATATTTTTTATTTTCTTTCAAATATAATGTATTTCCAGAAATGATTGAAATTATTCATATATGTTTTAACAGATATTTTTAAATCTCTTTAAGGATATTTCTGGATGTACGCTCTTTTAGGATATTACAAACGCACCAGTGACCCGCGCTATACTTTTTTTAATTTTTCTTGGCATTTGTATGTCAAAGTTGTTTCTTTTTTTAAAAACAATAATACAATTTTAACCCTTTATGACATTCCTCTGTCTGTAAGGTTTGCAATGATATCTAGAATATGGCTCAAAGGCTTCAGAAAAAAACCTTAATTTGAGCCATACACAAACCAAGTAAGTAAGGTCAACAGCTGGTTTAAAAAAATTTTAAACAATAATTATTTTTTTAAATTATTTTTTTCTATTCCATAAAATATTTATATCAATTTTTATTTCATTATTATCTTGACGCTATACACAACACTTAATGTGACTTATTTAGGCTAAAATTTTTATAAGGAATTAATCAGCTGGCTGCAGTTTTTTCTTAAAGGACCCAAAAGAAGTAGGTGAAATTTGTTCTTCTGACAATGCATTCCAATTTTTAACAACTGGGTTACAAAACAAATATATTTTTTTGCGTTAATTCTGCTTTTTTGAATTTTTAGCTTTAAAGAATGACCTCTGGTGGAATTTTGATTTAAACTAAAAAGAGTCTGGATTAAGACTTGTTTGTTTGTTTAAAATCTTATAGCATTCAAATAGATCAATATTATTTCTTCAGTCTTGAAGTTTGGTCAAATGTAAATGCTTAAGACGTTCTTCATATGGTTTATAAGATTTTTTGCACCTTTTGAAAAATCGTCTTGTGAAACTACATTGCACATTTTAAATAAGTTTAATGTCCTTTTGTAAAAAGGGATTCCATATCACGCTTTTGTATTCCAAAGTTGGCCTAACATAGGAAGTAAAAGCTTTTATTAAATTTTGTTCTGAACTTAATTTAAATGTCCTGAAAATCAATTATGTCGTCTTCAATGCCTTTTTAACAATAGTTTTACAATGATCAGAAAATATGTAGATTTTTTAAATTGTGAACTCTCAAATCTTTTACTAAGCCAGTTTTAGATAATTCGTTACCGACTATAGTATAATCATGTGCATTAATTTGATTTTTTGATGATATATGCAAAACCTCACATTTAGTTTCAGACAATTTTAATTGCCAATTTTTGGACCAAACCGTTATATGATATCTTTTACTTTTACTTGGATTTTTCCCTACAATTAATTAAATTAATTAAAGAAAAATTTAAATAACTTCAACAAGTAAATTTCCCATGGGCTTGTTGTAAATAAGTCTCAGAAGAAATTTTTTAAGCTGCTAACACGCTAAACAATATTTAATTGTACTAAAAAACTTGTTAAAATGAAAATTTATGCATAAAACTAGCAAAACACTGCAGAACAGAGCTCTGGAGCTTTAAAAATCGGCGTTTCGCTACCTTTAAAAATTAGTTTTATTATACGTTTACTCTTACTTTTACTTTAAAAATAGGTCTTACTTTTTTTTTAATTAAAGGTGCGGTGCGGAGTCAAACTTTTTGTCTTCGATTTTAATAATTTTTAGTGAAAACCTTACACCTGTCCCCAATGGCCCACAAAAATTTTTTTAACAAAATATCTGCAGTGGTTGGGAGCCCTATTTACTAGACGTACTATCTGCTTATTGCCACTTAAAATGGATCTATAGTGGCACTTTTTAGCCATGTCAAATTTACTAGCCACACTAAGCACATAGTTGCACTAAAGTGACTCGCGTGGGCGGTAGGAAGCACAATGTAGTTAAAAATGTAATTTGTTTTATAATTTGGTTTAAATAAATAAAAATGACCAGCCGTCGCATACTTTTATATGATAATTGTATAAAGAGCGTGCAAAACAAGAATTTTGTGATTGAAACATAGATATACTTGAAAAATATAACGATTATGATTTTTATCAACGATATCGTGTTGACAAAAAATCGGTGATGTATTTTGTGGTTATTCTTGGTGAAAACATTAAATCAACCTCTAATTTTTATCCCGTTTCAAAAGAAATTAAAATTTTAACGTGTTATTTCTTAATTTTAATCTTATTCTTACTCACTAGTGATGTTCTGGAGCTCGGAGCACAGGAACTCTGAAACGAAACTCCGGTTTTAGGAGCTCCAGAGCAGGGCCTGTGCCAGGATTTTCAAAAAAGAACGGGCCACACTCTAGAAAAATAAAGACAGTAGATAAATGCAGCGCATAGCACCGCTTAAAAATACATATTTGAATTAAATTCAATGGAGGTAATTAGGCAGAATCCATTTTTAGCATACCCCAAGAAAGGTTGTGGGGAGAAGCAGTGGTCATAATGTGAACCTTCCTTTTACCTCCCTCACCCCTGGACCCACATCTTACTTCCCAAATTTTTACCCCGACCAATCCAAAAAGGAGGGGGTCATGGCCCTCCTACCTCCCTTCCCCCGGTACAGGGCCTGCTTGGATGCAACCCCATGAGCTCCGGAGCCCTACCGTTTCTTGTGTGACTTTTGTGAAGAATTAAAAAAGTAATGCCAAGATTATTTTGTCAAAATCTTTTTATAAACTAGTTTTTTTGTATAAAATAGTTTTGATACAGTAATTTTAAATGTATTTCAAACTTTAAAAAGCTTAAAATCGCTCATTTTAGGGGTGGAGCTCAGAATCTTTTTTCATTTTTAAATGACAGAAGCTCCGGAGCATAACATCAAGAATAATACAGAGAGAAAAATTTTAAATGTATTTCAAATTTAAAAAGCTCAAAATTGTTTAGTTTAGAGACGGAGCTCCAAAGCTTCCTCTGTTTTAAACAGCCAAAGCTGCCGAGCATGATATTTGATGGTAAAAACATCACTAATACTTAAATTTACTAGGCACCTCTAATGGTTTGAAAGTAAACTACCTTTTTATGTTTTGTCGCTTCAGCCAAATTATATTTAGGTTTTTTTGCATATATTAAGGAGTTTTTGTGAACAAAATTTCTGAAATATTTAAAATTACTTATTTGAAAAACTGTGTAACAATTTACCATAAAAATAGTATAAAATCTGGCTCGGGCCAGTCCAGCTGGACTTTTTACAACTTAATTTATTTTATGATCTTAGAAAGAAAAAAATGTCAAAATATGGAAAATTTTATATAATCTGCAAAAATATATAATAAATACTGGTCTCAGTGCATTAAAATCAATGTGTCGTATACCAGGAGTGATTGGTGCAATAGATTGTCAGCACGTGCGAGTTTTTGTTCCCAAACAAAGTGAAGTGATTCGTTTTATAACAAAAAAGGCTATACTTCTTTAAATATACAAGCCACTTGTGATCAGAACTACAAATTTGTACACGCTTATGCCCACTGGACTGGGTGAACTCATCACAGTTTTATTCTTAAACAAAGCAAACTATATGACGATTTTGAGTATCGTCAGCAGAAGGGTTATTTTTAGGCAACTCAGGTTATGGAAAGTTCCGTTTTTGGCTTCTTACTCCATACCTTAACCAGGTCACCCAAGCTGAAAAACTTTATAATTACTAACACAAATTGACTCGTGTGGTAATCAAAAGGCTTTTGGTCGAATAAAGCGTAGGTTTAGAGTTGTGCTTGAGGGTGTTCAACCTACTTCTGAAAAATCACAAACTGCAATATTAGCCGCTATGATTTTGCATAACATTGCTAAGGAACGGCACCATCCGGGTAGTTTTGACGATTCAAAACCGTAGGATTTCTTACCCAATAGTGATTCCACTGGTCTACTTATCTCTGAAGATCAACAAGATATGACAGAATACTCTTTCATGATCATGTTGTGCAGAAACTTTTTTCCAATTAGAAAATGACTGTTTTTTTAACTCGTTCATATTTTCATCCTACACTTTGTATTGCATTCGATAGTCATTGTACAAAGTTTTTTAACTCCATAGTATGTAAAAAAAGATATGTCTTTTTTTGTAGTAAAAAAATATAAGCATTGAGATTTTATTAAATTTCAAACTTTCTTAACCAAACACCCATACAACATTGAATAAAAACAAAACAATACACGGAAATATAATGCCTGTGCGTACCTGCGTTGATTTTGCGTTTTAATTTGCTTTGGTTTTTCTTTTGGCAAGCCGATTTTTCCCAAGGCGATTTTATATTTAGCTCCCATTAAAGGAGGAGGGCTAAGCTTTTTGAGGTTTTGCTTTTAATTATAAATTTAGCCTTTAGTGCTTATGAAATATATTAATTTATTACTGTTATATGTTTCAGCTTTTATAATTTTTGTTTCCCCTACCCCTCCTTTTAAAAATTTTTTTGGGTTTTTTTGTATTACTTCTACCACTTCGTTTTCTATTATATGTTAAAAAAACAACTCTGTGCCATTTTTGGTTGTGTGTATGCATGTGACAACCTCCTGTGTTATTGCGCAAAATGAAAACTGCATTATTACAGTGTGATAAGGGGATTTTTCTAAAAGTTGCCCATAATATTTAATTCTTTTTGTGTGTTCCCTAAAAAAATTATAGTCTAAACAATACAAAAAAAATACAAGAGTTATTCAAGTTGGTCGGCAGCAGATTCTTGATCACCATAAATTTCGCGTTCCAGTTTATACATTTCTAAGTTGAGTTTGAGTTTTTTAAGTTCCAAAACGTCTAATTCTAAATTTATTTTCTTTCGTTCTAATGAAAGTATAGCTTTTTTTCATTTTTGTTTTTCTTACTCTTATGTCCAAAGATGTTTTTTGCTTGGTGGTTTTTTTGCGGGAATCTGTTTGCATGGCTGTAGCTGCTGAAGAATCTCCTATTTTAGGGCTTTACCCCAATTTGATATTATAAAGACATGGAGCCATAATTATAGCAATTAAAAACAAAATAAATAGTTTTATACTGCAATAGATTTGATGGGTTTAATTTTTTTTGCATAGGCTTTATGTTTGTACTTAAATGGTATTTAAACGGTAAATTCCTAAACACGGAAATTTTTGATATAAAAATCCAGGGGTACAGAACTGAAGAGACTCCAAACGTGTTTGGTTCCGTGTTGAACGTGTCAGTAATGTTTTGTGTGCTCAGTAGCTCATCAATTTGTTCCTCAGTTGGTGGAGGAAATGAGAGTTCATCATCAGAAGCTTAATTTCGAGATTGTTACTAAACAGGCAAAGTTTTTACCCCAAAGTTTTTACATATGAACTCTGGAACTCTTTTTTCTGATTTCTAAAGAAGGAACTTTAGTTTTTAGAACATTTTCAAACATTTATTTTACTTAGTTAAAATATAATTTGTTTTTTTTTTACTTAAAACAGTTTTTTAAAACATATAATTTATGAACTCTTAAATTTTAAACAACATTTTCCTAAACGTTCTCTGTTTATTTTATTAAGTGGAGTTTTCACTTTTTGGTTTTCTCTAACAAACCCAAAGTTTAGAATCCATGGTCTCCCATTCTTTTGGTTAACAGCTGAAGTTATTGCAAATTTTAAAAAAGGGCGCTCTAGTATATCAAAAAACCTACGTCCAAATTTTTTAACTTGCATCACCTGCAAGGTTAACTTGCATCACCTGCAAACTTCTAAATTAATTAAAATTAACAAACTTATCTCAAAAGACCGATATGGCTTTTTAAAACTTACTTAAAGCTTTTTAAAACAGCTTATTAGAATTTCCGCATGATGTTCATTTCTTTAAAAAAAATAAGTTTCTAAATGTTTCCTTGAAATACAATCAATAAAAATTTAAAACAATTTTAAAAATTAACAAGCAAAGCAAATACACTGCGGTTAAACAAGAAAAATCATAGTGCGACTTTCTGCAGTGCTTCAGTTATTAAATGTGACCTTCTGCAGTGCTTCACTTAATAAATAACCTTCTGTTAGTAATAACGAAAAAAATGCCTAGTATGCGGGTTTTTTAACCTACTCACATTACATGCAATTGATTTAAATTTTAAAGCGACGCTTTTTAAAAAGACTCCGTTTTTTTAGTACAACTGTGCAATCAGAGAACACCGTTTAATTCTCTTCACGGAAGATAAAAACTATGCGGGTAGGTTTCATACCCCCAAATACCCCCAAATTAAAAAAAATGTAACTTTGTAAATGTTTAATTTTAATGAACATCTCGACATAATGACTTTAAAAAAATACTGTTTATTAAATTTTATTCAGTGATTACCTTTTCTATTTTTTCACTTATATCAATGAACCTCTTAAAAGTCTTAGAAGTAATTTAATGAGAATACCATGGACACAATAATGTAAAACTAGTTATTTTAGTCCTATTCATGCAATAGTTAAAATTTTAAACAGTCTATAATGTACTCCCCAAAACTTTAGGCTCAACACGCTAATGTAAAATTATCTATTTTAACACGATTCACTCACTCACTAGTTATTGCGTCAAAGAGTTCTAATTGAAGAGTCTTACTCAGATTACATTGAAGTAAATTCTGGTGTCCCTCAGGGCAGTGTACTTTGGCCCCTTCTTTTTTTATTATATATAAATGACTTGCCGGAATGCCTTAAGCAGGGCACGTACGTAAAAATGTACGCTGATGACACCAAAATTTACTCAATTCAAAATTCTAATGACAGCCCAAGTCAGTTTTAAGAGTCGTTAAATAAATTTTATAAATGGTCCTCCTACCTGGCAGCTTAGTATGGCATTTAGCAAGTGCTGCGTTATAAGTTTAGATCATAATAACAAGAACCATGATTTTTTTAGGGCATAAGGCATTGGAAAGGGTTAGCTTTGTAAAGGATTTAGGAATAAATATAAGCTCTGACCTGAAACCATATCGGCATTGTTTAGAAGTGGCTAAAAAAGCCCATGCGCATAATGCACTCATTTTTTGAGTTTTTCGAACCAAAAATCCAAAGATACTCCTAAACGCGTTTAAAACTTTTGTAAGACCTTTTGTTAAACATGACACGAGTGTTTGGTCGCCTCAATACAAAAAAGATATTTTAATCATTGAGCAAATTCAGCGCAGTTTTACTCTGCGACTTTATGTCTGCTGCAGTTTAAAAAAAGCGGAGTATTCTGACCGTCTGCTAAATTTGGAGCTTGATAGTCTTGAAAGTAGACGAATAAAAAATGACTTAATTTTTTGTTATAAAGTGCTTAATAACGAACTGGATATCGACCGAAGTAATTTTTTTGAAAATTGCAAAACCCGCTCAAATGGCTTAAAACTTAAGACTGAAAACCCACGAATTGACGCTAGAAAAACCTTTTTTTCAGTCAGAGTATGTAAAATTTGGAACTCATTGGCTAAAGATGTAGTTACTTCTCCCTCCTTTAAGGTCTTTATAAACAAAATTAAAAAAGGTTTTAAGCTTAACAAATAGTTCCTAAATGATTACCTGTACTAATGATTTTATGTTTTGATGCAGTGTTTATTTTGTTTGTTTTATTTGACTAATATATATATTTTAAATTGTACTTAAGTGTCTATGTGTATTGTAATATGTTTAGACCCGTGCAATAAAGATTTCATTCATTCATTGTTTGTACAACCCACAATCTACCCCGAAATTTTTAGGTGTGATTTTCATTGGTTTTTTAAATTCCATTGTATGCATAATCATAAGAAAGCTCTTGACACTTTGATGTCAAAAATATCTATTTGAATTGAATTCACTCTATAATTACTATGTTTAAAGCTTATAACAAACCCCTCAAAATTTTGAGTTGCGCATTACGTGTTGTTAAAATGGTAAACACTTGGTGAGTTCAAATAAAACTAATATATTTAGCATCAACGTGTTGAGAACTTTCATATGAGTAACAGGACCGTTTATAAGTAGAATTATGAAAATGGCAAGCTCAGTATTTGAAGAGGGAGAAGTACATTGTGGGTAGTAATAATGGCAGACATTATAGAACTTTTCAATAAAATAAGCAAGATTGACAAAAATGAGGAAAAAAAAACCCCTTACTATTTTTGGGGGTACAAAGGGGTTTGTTATATGGTTATATGACATTTAAGAGCAAAAATTTATAAATTTTTAAATCAGCAAATTGAAAGCTTTAAAGTGATATTTTTCTCGATAATGTAGAGACTTTGTCAAAAGTTGCAGTTTTTGGAGGTACCTATAATTGTGCCTAGGGGCGCCAAATTTTTCTTGGTACCGTCATTAAAAGTTGGTGACGATCGGAGCGTCAAACTGACCAAAACTGTTTCCGGTACTCAAAATTGTGACTCAAACAGTTTTGGAGCAGACGTAAATAGAACACTTAGGCCCTGCAATACAAACAATTTTTGCAAACATCGTAAAAATCGACCCTTTTTATTTCAACTTCACATAGTAGAGAGTACCCAAGGCGGTAGACTAACATATTATATATTTTTAAGCTAAGGAAAGTATGGGGAATCTGCATAATATTTTTGAATGAACAATTAGTATGGCCAAAAGTTAAAAATTTGGTTGAAAAATAAATTTGGTGGTCTGGGGCTGAGCCCTAATATTTTTTTTATTTTTTTTAATAGTCTAAATTATAAAGACCTTAACTTTAAATATTTGCATATTTATTGATCCTTCGCGTTTAAAATTTATAAAATCTCATGAAAAAATTTTTGTGAAATTTTTCCAATAGTATCTCTAAAAAACATAGTACAGGTGCTAACATAAAAATAGTATCCCCATGTCAAAATAAATCCCCGTCCGAAGCCTAGAATTTGAGTTTTGATTAGTTTTTAGTTTTCTTTTTCTTCTTGTTTTTCTTCTTCTTCTTCTTCTTCTTCTTCTTCTTCTTTTTCTTCTTCTTCTTCTTCTTCTTTTTTTCTTCTTCTTCTTTTCTTCTTCTTCTTCTTCTTCTTCTTTTTTTTCTTCTTCTTTTTCATTGTCTTTTTCTTCTTTTTTGTCTTCTTCTTCTTCTTTTTCTTCTTCTTCTTCTTCTTCTTCTTCTTCTTCTTCTTCTTCTTCTTCTTCTTCTTCTTCTTCTTCTTCTTCTTCTTCTTCTTCTTTTTCTTCTTCTTCTTCTTTTTCTTCTTTTTCTTCTTCTTCTTCTTCTTCTTCTTATTTTTTTTTCTTCCTTTTCCTTTTCTTCTTCTTCTTCTTCTTCTTTTTTGGGGGGGGGGGAGGGTGGGGGGGAGGGGGGGGGGCAGGGAGGGGGGGGCGGGGGTCCGGAGGTGGGAGGGTGTTTAATAGGATAGTAATTAAGACTGGCTTTCTGTAATAAATCACTATTTTAAGGACCCCCATTCCAAGCTGTCAGATCAATAGTCTTAGATTTCGCTTAAAATAATATATGTGATATTTCAGATCATGTGGACCACCAATAGGCCATTTTTAGCTCAAACTGACCAACCCGTGTGTCTGTGGTACCCCCTTGAAGTTGGTGCCTTCGACTTTTTTGAGAATTTTTTTTGAAAAAAAATTGATTTTTTTGATTGACAATAAAATCCTACAGTTTATTGTTTTCTGGTTAAATTTTACTCTTATATATGTAAAATTGTTTAAATTTTTCAAAAATAAACTTTATTTTGAAAAATTTTAAATTTTCACTCATGAAATTTTACAATTTTTCAAAAAAATCAAAAATTTTGAGATTTTTTTGATTTTGAAAATCAACCAGTTCACCCTCTCAGAATATCCAGTCCTCGCTGCCCCTTTGATATTATTTGACCCCCACGCGGCTCTTTCAACTGTAAAAAAATAAAGAAAAAAAAGTACCACTTTTTTAGCATTATTCATTTGAATGGCTAAAATTTTGAGAGCTAAAATAAACCATGCAACAATTGTGATAATTTAGTGACACATTTCAAACCACATATGCTATCAATTATGCTTAAACTTGCTATATATAAGTAAAAATAGTTAATCTTTTTAAAAATCAGGTTTGTTTTCGAAAAATTTTAATTTTTAAACCCAAAATTTTACAATTTTACAAAAAAACTTAAATTTTTGAATTTCTTATTTTCTCTAAATTCACCCAGTTCACCAATTTGTAAACATGCAACCGAACTGATATTTTGACATTATTTGGCTCTTATACCGACCCTTTTACTATTATAAAATAAACGAAAAAAATTTACCACTTTTTAAGAATCAATCATTTGAATTACTAAAATTTTGGAAGCTAATACAAAACATTACACAATTCTGATACTTCTGTTATAAATTTCTTACCACATATGACATTAATTGTGCTTAAACTAACTATTAGCAGGTAAAAATATTCGATCTTTTTAAAAATTAACTTTATTAGTAAAAATTTTTAATTTTTAGAACCAAAATTTTACAATTTTACAAAAAAACTTAAATTTTTGAATTTTTTATTTTTTTGATTTCTCTCAGTTTACCTATTTGTAAACATGCAACCGAACTGATATTTTGACATTATTTGGCCCTTATACCGACCCTTTTACTATTATAAAATAGACAAAAAAATTTACCACTTTTTGAGAATCAATCATTTGAATTACTAAAATTTTAGACGCTAATACAAAACATTACACAATTCTGATACTTCTGTTATACATTTCTTACCACATATGACATTAATTGTGCTTAAACTAACTATTAGCAGGTAAAAATATTCGATCTTTTTAAAAATTAACTTTATTGGTAAAAATTTTTAATTTTTAGAACCAAAATTTTACAATTTTACAAAAAAACTTAAATTTTTGAATTTTTTATTTTTTTCGATTTCTCTCAGTTTATCCAATGAAACACTAATATTTTAGCATTTTTTAAAATTATTTTATGTCATTTTTGCCTTATTTTTTCTGCACAGTAAAATATGGTTTGATTATCAACTTTACTTATATAACTTGACATTATTTAGCCCTTGTACTAACCTTTTAACCATTATAAAATAAACGAAAAAAAGTTTACCATTTTTTGAGAATCAATCATTTGAATTCCTAAAATTATAGAAGCTAATAGAAAAAAATAAATTTTAAAAGCTAATACAATTTCTTACCATACATTTCATAAATTGTGCTTAAACTAACTATTTGTAGGTAAAAATATTCGATCTTTTTAAAATTAACTTTATTGATAAAAATTTTTAATTTTTAGAACCAAAATTTTACAATTTTACAAAAAAACCTATTTTTTTATTTTTCCTAATTCTATCAGTTTACCAATTTGTAAACACGCAACCAAACTAATATTTTGAAATATTGAGCCCCAATATTAAGCCCCTTTAACCTAATAAAATAAAGAAAATGTACTAAAATGTATTTTATAGGGGATGTATGCATAATTACATGATTGATAACTTATGGATAGTAAAAAATTATTCTTAAAAAATTTAATCAAAATAATAGTACTATGAGAAACATTATAAATATTGACGCAGGCAATTTATTATTTTGATTCTTCACCAGAAAATTGTCATTAGTTTCAATTAAACCCAGAATTTCATCTTCTTGTGTTTTTATATCTTCTAAGTATTCATCTGGATTAATACATTCTTCATGATTACTCAACTCTTTTAAAGTGTTTATTCTGCTTTGATCAGGTTGTGGAATTGAGCTGGACTTAATTTTTGAATAGTATCTGCTAAAACAGGAAGCGATTTTGGAACTGCTTAGATACTTTTTGTTGTTGAATCTGTATTGTCCATTAGAAAGTTTTACCAACTTCATTGCTTTTTCAACTGCTTTAGGGTCAAATTTATCTCCATATTCCTGACCTTGATTAAATTTTTGAATTAAAAAACTTTTTTGTTATGTTGTAAATGGTATACAGGGCTTTCTTTCTTACAACGCAAACCCCATGGTCAATTTTTGCTGGATTTCTATTGCTTTCAGTTTCTAGGCTTTCAGAAACAGATTGAAGTGGTTGAAAAATTGATTTCATTTCAGATGATTCTAAATATTCTTTATAGTTTCGAAGTGCATAGTCTTTTATTTTCTCTACTTGGGGCTTTATGATATGTTTACCGGTTTCTAAATGCTGTAAATAGCTTTTATACTGCCTCTACATTCTGGAACAACCTTCATCTGGACAGAAATTTCACGTTTTTGAGTGGTACAATGAAAATAATCATAACACAGAGCACACAGACGCAACTTAATGGAAAATTAAAATTAAAAATCCCACCTCTGATAAAAATTAAGAAAAGGAAGAAGGAGTTTTTTTAACAATGACATTATTACACCTGATTAAGCACGGAAAAAGGTATTTATTTCTGTCCTGTTGAAGGTTGTTCCAGAATGTATTAGCAGTATAAAAGCTATTTTCAGCACTTAGAAACCGGAAAACATATCATAAAGCCCCAAGTAGAGACAATGCAAGACTATGCACTTCGAAACTATAAAGAATATTTAGAATCATCTGAAATGAAGTCAATTTTTCAACCGCTTCAATCTGTTTCTGAAAGCCTAGAAACTGAAAGCAATGAAGAAATTCAGAAAAAAATGACCATGGGGTTTGCGTTGTCAGAAAGAAAGCCTTGTATACCATTTACAACAGAACAAAAAAGTTTTTTAATTGAAAAATTTAATCACGGTCAGGAATATGGAGATAAATTTGACCCAAATGCAGTTGAAAAAGCAATGAAGTTGGTAAAACTTCCTGATGGACAATACAAATTCAACAGCAAAGAATACCTAAGCAGTTCCCAAATCGCTTCATTTTTTAGCAGATACTATTCAAAAATTAAGTCCAGTTCAATTCCACAACCTGATCAAAACAGAATAAACACTGTGGAAGAATTGAGTAATCATGAAGAATGTATCAATCCAGATGAATACTTAGAAGATATAAAAACACAAGAAGATGAAATTCTGGATTTAATTGAAACTAATGAAAATTTTCTGGTTGATTAAATCAAAATAATAAGATGCCTGCGTCAATATTTATAATGTTTCTCATAGTGATATTATTTTGATTAAATTATTTTAAGAAATATATTTTACTATCCATAAATTATCAATAATGTTATTATGTAGTACATCCCATATAAAATATATTTTAGTACATTTTGTTTGTTTTATAACGGTTAAAGGGTCAGTATTGGGGCCAAATAATGTCAAAATATGTCAAACAAATTGGTAAACTGAGAGAAATCGAAAAAAATAAAAAATTCAAAAATTTAAGTTTTTTTGTAAAATTGTAAAATTTTGGTTCTAAAAATTAAAAATTTTTACCAATAAAGTTAATTTTTAAAAAGATCGAATATTTTTACCTGCTAATAGTTAGTTTAAGCACAATTAATGTCATATGTGGTAAGTAATTTATAACAGAATTATCAGAATTGTGTAATGATTAGCTTCCAAAATTTTAGTGATTCAAATGATTAATTCTTAAAAAGTGGTAATTTTTTGTCGTTTATTTTATAATAGTAAAAGGGTCGGTATAAGAGCCAAATAATGTGAAAATATCAGTTCGGTTGCATGTTTATAAATAGGTAAACTGAGAGAAATCAAAAAATAAAAAAATTCAAAAATTCAAAAGTTTTTTTGTAATATTGAAAATTTTGGTTCTAAAAATTAAAAATTTTTACTAATAAAGTTAATTTTTAAAAAGATCGAATATTTTTACCTGCTAATAGTTAGTTTAAGCACAATTAATGTCATATGTGGTAAGAAATTTATAACAGAAGTATCAGAATTGTGTAATGTTTTGTATTAGCTTCCAAAATTTTAGTAATTCAAATGATTGATTCTTAAAAAGTGGTAAATTTTTTCGTTTATTTTATAATAGTAAAAGGGTCGGTATAAGAGCCAAATAATGTCAAAATATCAGTTCGGTTGCATGTTTACAAATTGGTGAACTGGGTGAATTTAGAGAAAATAAGAAATTCAAAAATTTAAGTTTTTTTGTAAAATTGTAAAATTTTGGGTTTAAAAATTAAAATTTTTCGAAAACAAACCTGATTTTTAAAAAGATTAACTATTTTTACTTATATATAGCAAGTTTAAGCATAATTGATAGCATATGTGGTTTGAAATGTGTCACTAAATTATCACAATTGTTGCATGGTTTATTTTAGCTCTCAAAATTTTAGCCATTCAAATGAATAATGCTAAAAAAGTGGTACTTTTTTTTCTTTATTTTTTACAGTTAAAAGAGCCGCGTGGGGGTCAAATAATATCAAAGGGGCAGCTAGGACTGGATATTTTGAGAGGGTGAACTGGTTGATTTTCAAAATCAAAAAAATCTCAAAATTTTTGATTTTTTTGAAAAATTGTAAAATTTCATGAATGAAAAATTAAATTTTTTTAAAATAAAGTTTATTTTTGAAAGATTTAAACAATTTTACATATATAAGAGTAAAATTTAACCAAAAAACAATAAACTGTACGATTTTATTGTCAATCAAAAAAATCAATTTTTTTTCAAAAAAAATTCTCAAAAAAGTCGAAGGCACCAACTTCAAGGGGTACCACAAACACACGGGTTGGTCAATTTGAGCTAAAAAAGGCCTAT